>JAKOGI010001827.1:0-127500 GCA_029747015.1 Carnegiea gigantea | reverse complement strand
TTGGTTTTTGATTACAAATTCAAGGTGAGTAATTCTTATTTTCTTCAACCTAAAACTAATTAAAGGAAGATTATTTGAATGATTATGCTTGAATTAAGGATTAAATTGAAGATTGAAGTCTTGGTTTTGATAATTTTAGGGTTTGATAGATTGAAAAACTAATTGCAAGTGGTAGAAACCCACCACTAAAATCTTCTTGGTTACTTATGATTTTAGGGCTATGTGAATGTTGTAGGTTGATATTTATGTTGTGATTTTGTTCATATATGTGCTAGACTATGGATTTTTGGATTGATTATTGGCGTTGGAGGAACAAGATGGTAGAAAAATAGAGGTTGAATTTTTAATTTTGCACATAGCCTTCCACTATTTGAACTTTTGTGAATTATCGGATAGCCAAACATTTCTGAAATTTTTATTGTAAGTGATCTATGATATTGGACATTTTCTTGTAAATTTTTATAAATTTTTGATATGTGGTTTGTGAGTTATAAATTTTTGATTGGAACTGTCCTATTATCTAGTGTAAAAATTTGGCTGATGTTTGAATTACTGTGTGCTATTGAGTTGGAGAAAAATTGTAAAAATTTTACTGTAGAATATCTATGATGTTTGAAAATTTTCTGTAAATTTTTATAAATTTTGGTTGTGTATGCTATAAGTCATGAATTTTTGAGCTTAATTCTCAGATTTTTGATAATTTTGGCTTACTATTTCAATTTGTACGAATTACTGGCTCGGAGAAAAATCTTGAAATTTTTATGTTATAATCTATATATTATTTATCAATTTTTTGCAAAAATTTGTGAAGATTGGATGAGCATTCTCTGAGTTATGAATTTTTGAGTCAAATTGTTATATTTAGTGTAATTACGGGTTGTTCGTATGCATAAATTGTATATTGATCATGTTTGTAATGGTTTTAAGCATTAAAATAGTAATATGTTTTTATGGTTTATGGGAGGCTTGTGAAAATTATTTTGGATGGAATTATATCTTTCTTTGACTATGTTTTGTTAAAAATTGTGAAATCGAGCTTCTTTGAGAAATAAAAATGTGATTATATGGATTATACAATTTCATTAAGTTATGTTTTTGGAAAAAAGGTTTATATCTTGACTGAGGCTATCACATGACGTTCTAGAGTTATGACCATAGTAGTGACTGTCATTATATTCAGGTCGCGTAGTGAGAGAGGTTCTGACCAAGCCCATGGGATATGAATATCGGTCTTATGTGTTATGTGAGCCATGTGGATCCCTATTAAGGAAGGTTTCGACCTAAACTTATTAGGATATGAATGTGATTCCATGATTTGTGTTATCGCAGTTTGTCTCCTTTAGAACGTGGGTGCCTGGTGGGTACCATATGAATAAGTTATGGTTGGTCCACCATTGGTGGGTACCATATGAATGAGTCGTAACTGGACTACTAGGATGTGTTTATCATCCTTATGTTGTGATGATTCTTTGTGTGAGTTATAAGTTGATTTTTCCTAAACTAAAAATTTTTGCATTCAGTTAAGAATATGTGATACGTTATAAAGTTGGCTTTGGTTTGGATTTGGATTTTAAATTTGGATAGATTTGAACAATCATTCAGGATATCCGTGAGCTAGCTTGTGATTGATTTTGAAATACATATATGATTGATAAGTAGAAATATATGATGTGTTTATGGCAAGCACATGAACTTTTGTGAGAAAGTTGCTTTGATGTATGTGCTAATTATAGTTATGGGCGGGCTATTAGGTTGCTTAGCAAGATTTTGCTTTCTTTTGGACTCCAGTGAGTACTATGAGCCCAAAAGACATGATTGGTATATAACAATTATGGTTACTTTAGTAAATAGACTAACAGCAGCGTTTGTTTAGGGACTTAAGTGAAAACGAAGGTTCTTGAATCGTACCTAGTATGGGACAAGTATGACTAAGTTACTCTAATTGGCTACCCCATGACATATATATGTGCATGTGTTTTGTGAAGTTCGGAAGTATGTTGGATATGAAAGATATGTGCTCATTTTGATTCTAAAGCATAAGCATGTTCTCTTATCGCCTCTATATGTATATGACATGATATGTTTAGTCTCTATGTCATAAGATACGTGTATTGTCAGATTATGTGTTGTGTTAACCAGTTAATGTACAAAGTGTAACAAAGGGAGAGGTAAGGGTTATTCACTGGGCTTGGGGAGCTCATGACCTCACTATTTTTTAGGCTTTGGAAGCAAAAAGGGATCATAAGAGTATTAAGAAGGTTAGCCAACTGTGAAACACTTTTGAAGAACCTAGTTAAAAATGCAGAACCCGTTATGTGTTAATGTTATAGATTATGTTTAGTAAATGCAGTTCTAAATATATTTTGGTTTGCACATGTATAAGACTAAGAATATGATTTAAGTATATATGTAAATGTATGTTTTAGAATCACCCTGCCCAAACTTTAGTTAGATTCGATGAGAACTTCTACTGCTATCGCCTATTAACAGGTTTATTACGGTTAAGAAATTTAGATTGCCTTGTGGATGTTCTAGTCGAACATCCACGGCAGTAACACGACTGCCCCTTGCGGGCGGAGCGTTACAGATAATGCATTTGGTTGACTAAAATGATGCTTAATTGGCTAAATTCATGTAAGGCTAAACTAATGCAATCCTACATTGAATTAAAAAAGTTTGGCTCTTTATAGTAATTAGTAATATTTTAATATAATTTTTATTAAAGTAAGTCAAATTAAAAAGATGATTAATTTAATTACTAAACTTTGCCTATAAAAAATCACGCATATTAGAGATTTTTGAAAAAAAATAGTAAATAACTAATTATAGTATGAAAACAAAAGGATTTTAAAGTGACTTAAATGAAAAAAGAAAAGCAATAATAATAACTAAAATTATACTGTTATTAAAATATTACTATCTTTAAAATTGATATATTTGTAATGCTTATTTATAATATTAATAAAATAAAAATAAAAATTGATTATGCTCCTTACATCATATGCCACTTAGGATGCTATAAGGGATACGAATAGTATTTAATATGGATGTAAATTTAATACAATATCAATCCCATATATTAAAGCGAGTACCATCTACATGTTTTACTACCAATTAGTAATAAAATTTAACATGTAGATAGCGTAAAATTTAACAAAGAAATAATTTAAATGAATAAAAAAAATGTGAGTTAAACATTAAGAACAAAAAGTATGTTGTTACTATAGAAAAGAGTAAAAGGAATGGTTCAATTAATCATAAACTAAATAATGTGACTCATCAAATTTATTTTTGATATTTAAAATAGTAACGATTTATTCAATTAGTAGTACAGTGTTAAAAATATTAGAACTATATTCTTACATTGCAAGCGTATAACACTAGTTGATAAATAAATTGTAAAACTATACACAAAAATTTTTCAAGAGTAAAAAATTGTGGCGACTTGTACTGATGGATACCATCAAGCTAAGGAGTCCAATGCTACTGAGGAGTACAAGGAGGGTCAGAGGAGTGTCAAGGAGGTCAAAAAAATCCACACCATGGTCAGAAATGTCCTAATTCATAACCATATTCTACTGTCCAGTTCGACCGGAAACAGGCCCGGTTTTGTGCACCTTTTGTAGCAAGAGGAACTGGGGGATTTTAATGAAAATCTTCACCCTCTTCAAGCTTAAGAAGTCAGATTTCAAATAAAAAAGTTTCAAGTCATTTGGAGTCCATTTGGTTGGTCAAATTAAGCCTTATAGTAAACCGGCTAGAATCCAATCTAGTTTGGACCATCTAGACTCTATGGCCCATTTCTTTCAAACGGCTAATCCAGATCCAGTGAAACTTTTTCCATTGGATAATAGACTCCTCAAGCTTTCATTTGATTCTTGAATCATCGAATTTGGATCACAAACAAGAGAGTTATGACCCATTGAATATGACCCTGCTGCTGTAAGAAAGCGCTGAATACTAGGAACAATTAATGCATGGGGAAACTTCAATCCTAGGGACTTAATCCATGTCCGCCTTACTCCTAATGCTGATACATCCTATGCTAAGTGGGAAATTGAGTTTAACAAATCTCTAGGCTGATGGAATCAAGTTCTCAAGCCCTAGTTATCCGTGTTGCATTATTTTCTTTTAATTTTACTTTGTAATTTGTTTCTTGCATTTCCTATTCTAGCCTAGTAAGTTATGTTCGTGTCTTTTCATATGTAAGGCCAGCTCTATAAAAGGCCACATCTGAGTTTGTTTCATCAAGCAATTTATCAATTATCAAGTACAATTTCAGGATTGAGTTCAAATACTCTTTCTTCCTCAAATCTCTAGTTCTATATCTTGAGATTGGCCCCTCAAGTGGTGTTCTAGGTCTCCTTGTCTCAATTAGGTGGTGATTCAATTCTGTATTCTAATTGACCTAAGGAGGCTGCCCAAGTTCTTAGCAAGAGTGGCTCCTTTTTGGATTATCTCTTGTCTTAAGATCTTGCTTTATCTATTCCCCTTTGCTTGCATTCTACCCAAATCATCCATAATCTGTCCGAGTTACAAACTTGCTAATTTGCGCATTTGCAATCCATTTTGCTAGAGTACTCTGAGCTCTAAGTATTTGGAGTGATTGGTGAGGCTAGATACATCATGTACGGTCATAAGACGATAAGAAAATGCCCCATCAATGCCACATTAATCTTCACACATTGATTTCCACTTGTCTATAGGAGAGGGAAAAATCTTTTGGCCACAATTTTTGAGTACTATTAAGACTTCCTGTATGTCACTACTTTGAGATACATGTTTACAAGTTTTATGGTCTTCTATATTTATAATCACAGTATGTTGTCATTGTTTAGCAAATCTATATAATAATAATAATAATAACTATATATAAAATTGAGTGAATCTATAAGTTTTTGTCAAGTGTCATATCATTATTGATTAGCGTATTAACTACTGTTTTGATTAATTTTGTTTCTTTTAACATGCATACAGTTCTTTTTTATTTATTTTATAATTTGCAAAACATTCCGTCGTCTTCTTAATCACTTACTTAGAAATGTCATTAATAAACATGTACTTGCAGAAATAGCACATGCGCAAAATAAAAATTAAATAAATACAAAGATTTTTTAACTGATAAAATAAATCTAAACAATGAAGAAAAAAATAGTTGATTAAATATTTATAATTCTAAATATTGAACTATTAATTCACTCAACTCTTACATTACAAGGGGAATAATTTTAATTGGTCACGATTTTTAAGATATAATTAATTTTGTTTTAATTAATTTGGTCACGATTAACTACTGTTTTAATTAATTTTGTTTCTTTTAACATGCATACAATTCTTTTTTATTTATTATATAATTTGCAAAACATTCCATCTTCTTCTTAATCACTTACTTAGAAATGTTATTAATAAACATGTACTTGCAGAAATAGCAGATGCGCAAAATAAAAATTAAATAAATACAAAGATTATTTAACTGATAAAATAAATCTAAACAATGAAAAAAAAAATAGTTGATTAAATATTTATAATTCCAAATATTGAACTATTAATTCACTCAACTCTTACATTACAAGGGGAATAATTTTAATTGGTCACGATTTTTAAGATATAAATTTTGAAGAGTCAAATTTAAGATAGAGTAAAATCATTGGACTGGAATGCATAGAAGTAGCATAAGTTGCCGAAAGGGCATCAGCCCGATTAGCATTTTTGCCCGTCTCTCATCCTCATCACTTGGGTGTATCCTGAAGAACCTCCGTTTGGCCTAGTAAAAAGTACTCCAAACACATTGGGAGATGAGGTGGAGTTGTCTTTGGGCTATTGGCCTAGGCGGGTTGTTTCCCCTCCCTCAAGCCTATTGACTTACATACTCTTTTATGAGATGAAAACCCCATTGAATGATCTAGCATTATCATCATATCCTAGATATTTCTTTTTTTTTTTTTCAAAAGCCAAGTTTAATAATAGTTTTGAACATAACTATGATCATTAATACTCATTTTTTTCATTGTGTGAAATGTGTGATACAAAAATAAATATCATTTTTGTAGAGAAAAATAAATGTTGGTAAATATTGTAACGATACCAGGATGAAATTGTGCGAATTTCACAACATACACAACATGCACATGAACATCATAACCAACATAAAACATGCAAGACTTAATTTCTTTTTTTAAGTCTAAATCCCATAAGGTGATGAATAGCCAAATCGAAAAGTCAAAAAGTGAAAGATTAATCCGTACGTTAAAATTGCTGAGCTATCCAAAAAAAAAAAAAAAACTCATACATTAAGTCAAAGTATCCTTATATGGCAAAAAATTCATTATCTCTAGTATAAAATTGATTATTTCAACTAATTTGCTAAATAAAATTCCTTAAAGCTCTATTAAACAGTTTAAAATCTACTAAAAACAGTCAAGTAAAACTTGAATTTATCAAATTTTAAGGCAAGTCAAAGTGCCACAATAAATTCAGTCAAGGCGGAAAAACTTACGTCATTTTCACCCGAAGCTAGACAATGTGAGTGTGCGACCATTCTATTAGCATGTGACACATGTAGGATTTCCTGTGTTAAATCGTGGATAATTACAAGAGTGGGTCAACATTCAACATGAGAAGGACTAAAAAAGTCCAAAGATCTCAGAGATTTCCAGACAATACTCGTCCATCGCTCCATAACCACAAATGAATACTCAGACGCAATAATAATTTCAAATGGCATTAAAAGGTGGCGAACATGAGCAATTACCCATGCGCACGTGATCTCGGGCTTTTATGTCGATGTCGCCCATCATTCTCTCTCTTCCGCAAAATTTGGCGTCACTTTGATTGTTGGTCAATGATGATTCATGATCGTCCTCTCTCGTGCTTTGCAATCACTATCTGCATTTCTAAATCGAATGTAATCCTAATCCTTCCTTTAACTTGTTTCCTCCTTTTTCTCTCTCCGGTAGCATCTAAATCAACCTTTTATTTTGCTCCTTGATTTTCTCCCTCTTTACCCTTTTTCGTAGGCCCTATTTGGACCTAATGAAGTCAGGTACAAAGAAAGTTAGGAAGGAAAATAATGAGGAAAAAGAGTTGGGAGAATATCATTTTTTTCCCCTCTTAATTATTTGGATTGGAGATACAAGGGGGGAAAAAAAAACTTTACAACAAAATCTTTTTCCTTTGTCTGAAAATAGAAAAATGGATCAAGGAGAGCAAAAACTAATTGCGTGAGCTTGATACTCTTTCATTGCACACCTACCTTTGTTTAAGATGTAGTGACATTTCGACATGAAGCACCCATATTCAACCACAATGCATCATTATATATATCTCTACACAAATAGTATCTTAAAATTTGGACATCATAACATTTGTATATTCACACAAATGATACGAGGGCACAAACTGATTACATAGGAAAATAACCAAGGATTTCCCTCTAAGCCAGGAATAACTTTTCACATATTCATGAGATCATCTACTGCCTCAATGCCACCCATTTTCCGATACCTCTCCCCTTTTCTTAGGCCATATTTATCCACTAGCATCTCAATTTTGTACAATTAACACAAAAAATTCTCCTCCAAATCCCTCAAATCTCCCATCAAAATCATCATTCATAAATCGTTCCCCTGTTCAGCAGTAAATCAAAACTAACGGAAGCAACGTAAAGAGCAAGGTGCTTCTCACCGGCGGAATCCCTAATCAAGCTGGCCGGAGTTGACCGGAGGTTGCCGCAGGGGCGGGGTCGAGGCTGCGACGGAGTATGTGAAGACCTGGTGGAATGCGGTGATGCCATGATCAAGTTGTCAGACAGCAATTGAAGAGGGGGCGAGGAGAGAGAAAAGGGGAGGACATTGGTGTTGGTTGACTAAAGGGGCCTTGCTCCTGAAATTTTCTGGTGTTTTCCTCACATTTTTGTGTGGAGAATATTCTGCCTTATATTTGTTTAAGACTTCGTTTGGATTTTGAAAAATTTGCTGGAAAATTTTTTTTTTGAGAAACTTATTTTTTTTGGCATTTGATTTAGAGGAAATTACAAAGAAAAAAAAAATGAAGAAAAATTAGGTGAAAAAATTATTAGAAATAAATGATAAAATTTTTCTCATAAAATTATGATGACAGTTTGAGGAAAATTCCTAACATTTTCCAACCTCGCATTGCTTAGATGATATCAATATGATTTAAGTAGTTCATCAATATTTAAATTTCTCATCTAAATTCTTGTATTTCTTCCTCAATTCAAATAAGAGAAAAAAACTCATTTTCTCCCTACTTTTTTTTCCTTCACATTTTTTCCCTTGAACTTTTCTTTCTATCAAATTTTCTAAGGACCAAACGGAGCCTAACTTCCCTCCACATTTCCCCGTTGATTTTTTCCTTTGTTTTTTCTTCATTCGAAACATGGAAATAATTTTCAATTTTTAATTTTTTTCTTTCTAAAATATTTTTGAAGGGTCAAATTGAGCCTTAAAATTCAAGATTTCAAGCTAGGTAGGTTAACTTTTGTTTAATCTTTCATGAAATCTTGGGAGAAATTTGCCTTTTGAAACTTTGCCATAAACAATGCACGACTCTTTATGAGTAGTATTTGTTGTTTTGTTTGCTAATGACTCATTTTTATAGTCTAGTCGTTGGAGCTTTTGCTAAACATTTGGGTATGTTTGAAAAAATTAACTATTTTAGCAGTAGTTAGCTGTCATACAAACTATTAACTGTTTCTGTAATTATTAACCGTAAGATACAAGTGTTTAGTAGTTAATTGTAGAATTAGTTGTTCAATATATAGCAATGTGCTTGTAGGTCACTCAATGGTTGGATTGTGTTCCAACGTGGCTAGTCCATGCTATCAGTGAATGTATGATTCTCTTTTCTAGCTTTTCTAGCAATTGTCAGTGAAAAATAAGCAGCATTTATTCTTATGTTTCACAATACACTCGTGTATTATGCAGTTGTACATGTATTATTTTTTTTATTGTATTACCTTTTAATTTGTATATATATCTATTATTTTTTTATTGTATTACTTCTAATTTCAATTTGATATGAACCAAATCAACAAACATTAGATTTGGATGTTCAACTCGGTCATCAATTGAGATCACTTTGCATAATGTGGCACTAAGGGTTGAAAAGGTTCGAGTTCGGTTTTAATTTATCTTAGACCACAAAAAAAAAAAATCAAAATCATATGAAAATTTTCAACAAACTTTCTTTGTTCATACTTGCTTCATTTTGCACAAATCATTAAAGCGAACGAAATGGGCCCTAAGAAGACCTGTTCACAAGGTTGGGGACCCCAATCCTGAAAAGTTGACGCCTTGAGGGTGGGGACATAGGTTTTTTTTTTTTTTTTTTTTAAAATTTCAAGTTAACTCGTGTCTCAAAGATAGGACCCAAACTTAGGTATGTTCGGAGCCTTGACCCTCTTACTGGTTTTTTGTTTAAATAAAAATATGGTAACGTCTAATACTCTTAAAAAAATTAGCATATATATACATATAAATATACAAATATATATACACACATGCTTGTATATATATGTACATCTTTCTCTCTCTCTCTCTACACATATACAGCGGCTGTGTTTGGCAACAATCTTTTGAGCATCGTTTAGCGTTTTGACTAAGTGAATACATTAAGCAGTTAGTTTTTAGTGTTCAATAGCATAGTATTTGGATTAACATTTCTAGTAGAGTTTAGCATCTCAAGCATATTATCACACACATCATAATCTCAAGCGATATGATTGCATATCCCTTAAGATTATGATTGCATATCCCTTAATACATGTAAATCTACCTGGGTTAATTTATGTATATCTTAAGGGATATGATTGCATATTGTCACACACATCATAATAATAAAGTGATCTACATTAAAAGTCATTTACATAATCATCATTACTCTCCCAAACACCTCCTTGTTGAAAAGTCATATGTAGTTATTAAATCTTAAGCCACAATCCGTAAATCCTAACCATAACTAAATCCTAACCCTGGATGTAATCTTGTCTCTTGTTTAACATTGAGAACGAATGAACATTGCTTTTTTTATGAGACATGTGTGACTAATATATAGTCACTGGCTTTTGATAACACAACAATCACGTATCTCATAAGTAAAAACATTCATATATATGAGGAAATAAGCAACTTATAATTTAAAAAGTTTTACAAAAAGAAACATAATTATAAATAAGAGGAGTTACCGTAGACATTATATTCAAGGGTCCAAATTTAGTTTTCTTATACGGTGATTGACTAACTATCTAATATTTTTTTTGTCAAAAATGATTAACCGTAAATTATTAAAAATACTTTTTTAAATATTATTGTCAAACACATCATTTAGAGTTAATTCACTTTTTTGTTAAAAAAGTGGGAGTTAATTCTCAGTTACATACTTTTATAAATATATAGAGTCTAATTGAAAAAATTATTATATTAATTTCTAACTTCTATTGTGCCAAAAATATTGCTTATTCTTCATTCAAAAGAGGGACCTAGCAGCTATTCTACTCCCAAAGAAAATAATTTATTTCTTGTTAATTTTCGAGCATTTTTTTGATGGTAAATTAGAGTAAATTTTCTTTGATTCCTAAAGTAATAAGGTTTCTTCACATAAAAGGGCGGAAAACAGGGAAAGAAGTTGAAGCAAAATGTTGGGCAAAGGAGAGAGAACAAATCAGAGGGACAAGCATGGAGCAGACAAGTGAGAGAGCAGAAGCCATGAGTGTCGATGGAGGAGGATGGTCGCGGCAGCCCAGCACCAGCAACAGTGAATGTTTGAAATTATCAGCGAAATTAGGGGAAACTCTGGGCATAAGGACCAGAGCACTGAAAAGTTCTTCGAGTTTACATCCATAGTTTCTAATTAGAAAGAGAAAAAAGAGGAGGTGAGATGCAGAAAAGGGCGAAAGGCACTTGAATCAGGAACAACAGGGCATTTCGCCATTGCCACCTCATTCAGCCGACTTTTCAAGAACTACCAAAATCAACAATCAACTGTAAGAAAAGGACTTTTGGGTAATTAAAAAAAGATAAATTCTACTGAAAAGTTTTTTAATTATAGTAATTGAGTAATGCCAATCGTTGATTTAATGAAATTAAATCTGAGCCGTTGGAACTTTTTACTGCTAACCTGTGCAACCGGTTAACTTATTTTCTCTCTCCAAAAGTGCCTACTTGCCCACCTTTTACGCGTAATCTCCTGCATAGTTACCAAGTCCTTTCCTGTTGCTCTTCTTTCCTTCCCTTGCTCTGCATTCCTCTCTGCTATAATCAAACAACTGAGGGGGAGGGGGTGCTCAGCAAATATGATTTTTTTTTGCCAATAATAGGGAATTTTATTGGAAGAGAACTAATTCACAGCCATGGAAACCAATTGCCCCCCCCCCCCCAAAAAAAAGGAGCCATGGGAACTGAGAGCTTCTAGGTAGAAGGATGGAAATGATGCTCTTATGGCAAGGAGAAGGAGAATTTCTGGCTGAGGCTGCAAGTAAATCCGATCACCCGTACCACAGTGCCCCCTTCTTCCTCCTTGATCTATCCTTGGGTTCCTCTGTTTCTTGTTGTCGTAGGAAAATTGCTAGATTTGCTTGCATTTCAAAGTTGAACCATCCTAATTAACTAGTACTAAAATTTCTTATTTTGTTCTCTTTTGCTATCAAGATTGTTAATTTGTAGCCATGGTTTCATATCAAGCAACCCTGATCTTTTCTTTTATAGTTGTTGCCCATCACCATATAAGCCACTCCCAGTATAAAATGTTTTGAAAAACAAAAAATAGAGTTTCTGATCTCTTCTACCTTCGTTCCTATTCTATTATTCTAAAGACGTTAAATTCTCCAATTCTGTGATCTTCACTAACTTATTCTTGTATTTAAGGAATGATATATTTGTCTCTAGTCTGGTACGACCATGACCTACATTTGTTTTTAAATAAACTGGTCAAATAATGCTGTGGATGAGAGGAGAGAGAAAGCACGGATAAGATTATCAGTGGTAGCGGCGGTGTTCAACTAGGTTAGGGGTATGTGACTACGTGCGTGTGTGGTATCAACAAGCCTTGAATTTGGAGATTTGGAAGAAAAAAAATTAAATGAATTAGGGCTTCAGAGAAGAAGCATGAACAGAGAGTGACGATTATTGAATCTCTGATACAGCTACTATCTTCATGGAGCAGGGACGACACTCTGAAGTCTTAAATCTGAATGTTGAATAAAGAAAATTAAAAGCGTAAAAGAATTTCTTTTTAATCGCAAAAGACAGACAAAGATAAGGGGAAAAAAAAGAAAATTGAGAGACCGGTACTGGGACAACAGCCGGTGAGGAGTTACACTTTAAGACGAGCGCTAAGATTACTCTATCAAAAATCAACGGTTGCTATCAAAGTTACTTACCATAGTTGAAAAAAAAAATAATTATGGAAGAATCATCGTTAGAACAAAGTAAGGCCGGGTGTTAGTAATTGTCCCTTCAGCTGTATTTCCTCGAACAGTGCTCATGATTCTGCGCATTGCTTCAATAAACAGCATCCACATGTCAAGCAACCAAGTTTTTGTAAAATATTTTTGGCTAATTTTTATACTGTATAGAAATATTTAGAGTTGAACAAAACTAATTCGATATAATTACTGATATAAAGTTAAGAGGGTTTAAATATAGATTGTTAACTAGTTTAATTAAGTCGATTAACGTATTCAACCTATTTAATTAAATGGGTTAGGTTCAAGTCGAGATTTCCAAAATAAAAAAAATAGCTATTTTATCCGTTTAATTAAGTGAATTAAGTGGGTAAACCCGTTTACCTTTTTATTTGACAATCAAGAACAAAAAAATTTAAAAATAAATGCAAAAAAGTGAATTATGATCAATCAAGACAGCTTTAGACAACAATTGTTTGATATGGTATGTAAACTTAATTTTTAATGCCGTATAATTACATACTAATTGAAAATATAAACGGTTAAATCGGCAGTAGGTGACCCAAATTTGACTCGTTTATCTTATGTGAGTTAAATGGCTCAAAATTAGGTCAACCCGTTTAAAAATAAAATGGGCACAGGCTAAAATTTTCCAATCTATTAGGTCCAAATCGAGATATTTTCAAGTTGTTTAAATTCGATACAACAACAACAACAACAACTCCCAGTATAGGTCCCGCTTTCGCAGGGTCTGAGGAGATCCAGCTGTAGGCAACCTTACCCCTACCGGTATTTCTATCCATAGAGAGGTCGATTCCTTAAGACCCACAAAACAATTTTTGAAAAACGTTTATAGAGAAAACGAATGCAAACCAAAACCAAGGAGGAGAAAAAGTACCGGAGAGCGAAATAACCAAGGAGTATAGACATACCTTAATTCACCAGGGGCGCTAGATGTCGTCACTAGATGCCGTCACATCCCAGAAAAGCACGACCTGCAGACAAGCACACCAAAACCAAACCCGCCCCCACCCCACCGGAGCTACTACCATCTACGCGTCCGGTCCCGTACAATCAGAGACCCTAATCCTATCCTGCCACAACCTCCTATCCTGAGCCATGTCCTCCGTCAGGCCGGCAACTCTCAAGTCCTCTCTAACCACTTCCTCTAGGCTTTTCTTCGGCCTACCCCTCCCTCTCTTTCCACCGGGGGGACGATCAATTCACACCTTCGCACCGGGGCGGCCAAACTTATCCTCTTTACGTGGCCAAACCATTTGAGCCTCGATTCCCTCATCTTCTCCTCTATGGGGGCCACTTTAGCTAAGCTCCTGATTACTCCATTCCTAATTCTGTCCAATCTCGTAAAACCACACATCCACCTGATCATCCTCATCTCGGCTACCATCAACCTTTGGGCCTGCGTCTTCTTTAGAGGCCAACACTCCGATCCATAGAGAACAGCCGGTCTAACTACCATCCGATAGACTTTGCCTTTCAATCCTAGGGGCACTCGCTTGTCACACAGTACCCCTGATGCTGACTTCCACTTTTGCCAACCTACTCTTATCCGCTGGCTAATATCCTCGTCAATGTCCCCATTTTGCTGGATGATCGAGCCCAGATACTTAAATTTAGCGACTTTTGGTGTCATCCTCCCATCCAGTGTGATTTCTCCCCCTTCTGCTATCCTACCACTGAAACAGCAATGGAGGTATTCCGTTTTTGATCTACTTAACCGAAAACCCCTAGCTTCCAGCGTATGCCTCCAACTCTCCAACCTGTCATTCACCCCCTACCTGGTCACATCTATAAGAACGATGTCATCTGCAAATAACATGCACCAAGGCACTTCGTCCTGGATTCCTCTAGTGAGTTCATCCAAAACTAAAGTGAAAAGAAACAGGCTTAGGGTGGAGCCCTGATGTAGGCCCCTACTAACAGCGAAGTCCTTAGAGACCCCTCCTGGTGTCCTAACACGCGTCCACCCTCCCTCGTACATATCCTTAATTACTCAGATGTACGCGGGTGACACCCTTTTCTCTTCCAAACACCTTCACAATACCTCCCTTGGGACTCGATCATATGCTTTTTCTAGGTTAATGAACACCATATGGAGATCCACCTTTTTATCCCTGAACAAGCCCATGAGCCCTCTGAGGAGGTGGATCACCTCAGTGGTCGATCTGCTTGGCATGAAACCAAATTGGTTCTCTGAAATCTCTACAACCTCTCGTAATCTTCTCTCAATCACCCTCTCCCAAAGCTTCATAGTGTGACTGAGCAGTTTAATACTGCTAAAGTTATTACAAACTTGAATATCCCCTTTGTTTTTGTACAGTGGGATGACTGTGCTGGTCCTCCACTCTCTGGGCATCTTGGCGGTCCTGTAAATAACATTAAACAGCTCCGTGAGCTAATCTAGCCCTACCTCCCCCATAAACTTCTAAACTTCCACTGAAATCTGGTCTGGGCCCACTGCCTTCCAATTCGCCATCTTCTTCAAGGCCTCCCTAATCTCCTCCTTTGCTATAAGGTCGCCTGCTCGCTGATCGCTACACTCTCCGCCCCTACTACAGTCATCTCGCACTCCTTCCCCATTGAGAAGTTTAGCAAAGAACCTTTGCCATCTCTCTCTAATTTCATCATTCTCAGTCAGCACCTTACCTTCTTCGTCCTTGATGCACCTTACCACTCTTAAATCCCTAGTCTTCCTTTCCCTCACCTAGCCAGTTTGAAAACCTCCTTCTCCCCTTCCTTCGTCCCCAATCTATGGTACAGTCTATCAAAAGCTTGGCTCTTTGCTATTGCCACTGCCTCTACCTTCTTGGCCGCCTTGTATCCAATCTTCTTTTGCTCTCTCTCTTCCTCCGAACTACTACTTATAAACTCCGCAAAAGCCTCTTTTTTGGCCTTCACTTTCTCCTTCACCTCTTCGTTCCACCACCAGGCGCCCTACATCCTGTTCCCGCCTCCCCAGGAAAGACCTAGGGTTTCCTTAGCCGACCTTCGGATGCAATCCGTCATAGCCTGCCACATCAAATCGGCATCTTCTGCCCTCCTCCAAGCTCCCTCCTCGGCTATTCTTTCTGCTATTAACCCCGCCTTCTCCTTCGTGAGGGTCCACCACTTAATTCTGGGTTCTCCGACTCTCCTTTTCGTCCTCCTAGGATACTTGAACTCTGCATCTAGAACCAGCAACCTATGTCGAGTTCCCAGAAACTCGCTAGGAATCACTTTGCAGTCCTTACACGATCTCCGACTTTCCTTCCTCGTGAGGAAGTAGTCAATCTGTGTCTTGCAGGAGCTACTCTTGAAGGTCACTAGGTGATCCTCCTTCTTCTTGAAAAAGGAGTTGGTCACCAACAGATCAAAGGCCACCGCAAAGTCTAACACAGAGACCCCTCCCGCGTTTCTCTCTCCGAAACCTAAACCCCCGTGGACCCCATCATAACCTGCTGCCTCCGCGCCAATATGGCCATTAAAGTCTCCTCCTATGAATAACTTCTCGCTTCGAGGGACCTCTTGGGTGACCTCATCTAGATCCTCCCAAAAGAGCTTCTTAGTTTCCTCCGACAGGCCTACTTGGAGCGCATATACACTCACCACGTTAACGAAAACTGAGCCCACCAAAACTTTAATGGCCATAATCCGATCGCTCTTACGCCTCACTTCGACCACCTGGTCCGCCAAATCCTTCACAACCAGGATGCCAACTCCATTCTTCGCCTTGGTTGACCTCGAATACCAAAGTTTGTACCCATCAATCTCTCTAGCTTTAGCCCCAACCCAATTCGTCTCCTGAACACACGCTATACTAATCTTACGCCTACGCAAAAACTTAACTAATTCTATCGACTTACCCGTGAGAGAACCAATATTTCAGGACGCTAGGCGTACCTTCCGCAATCCTAAATCCCTCCCAACCCCAAAATTCCCTGGAGGACAGGCTGAAACAGCCACATGGACCGCCACAGGCGTAGACGCCTAATAAGCCCGCGAACACCCTAGAGGTCTACTAACTAATAACAAATAAATAATAATAATAACAAATAAATAATAATAATAACAAATAAATAATAATAATAAATAATAATAATAATAATAATAATAACAACAACAACAACAACAAAGAATAGTAATAAAATGGTCCAAAGTAACAAAATACAAGCAATAAACAAAATTAATATCACACGATAAGTTAAAATATACAAATACAAAAGCTAGCAAAACTAAAGGATGTAAATCGACAAATATATTATGCGCTCCAATAATTATTGGCAGTGACAGAACCAAAGTTATAGTGCGCCCAACCGGCCAACAAACTAGATGTCAATAAAATAATAGTGAGGAGAGTGGTGGTAAATAAGAAGTCAAATCTCTAAATATAAAAGGGCAAAGTGAATGAAGGTAAATTCAAATAATAACAACAAAAATAATACTAATACTAAAATAAAATTTTTTTTTTTAAAAAAAGCCAAGAGACTTACCAAAAATAGTAAATATCAATGGCAAATAAAATAGCAACAATGGCAATAAATTATAAAGATGCAGGAGCTAATGTATTGGGGGAGAGCTCTTCTAACACTAGCAATACAGTAAATACAATTTGCACTGTAAGACAAACTTTAACAAATAGCAAGTGATTACTAATAATAATAATACTATCAATAACTGTGATAATAAAAATAATGCTAGCAATATAGTAATAAATGGTCAAAGTAGTAGTAGTAACAATAATAATAATACTAATAATAATGATAATAATACTACCAACCTAATGCAAAAGAATACTAATATGATTTACAAGAAACAAAATCAAGAAGTAGCTAACATAATAGGCCACAAAAGCAGCAAAGAGCAAACCAAAAGCAGCAAGCACTGTCGAGTGTCGAAAGCACCACGTTGACTTGCACAAATAAGGGAGTAAAAGAATGGCTGACCTGACCCCTTCCCAGCCGGCCTTACCGCATACCAGTTCTTGGACAGAGCACCCAACGGTCACCGACCCCAATCCGTAGACCGAGGTCACACCACCGGCGCTCACACCCTCGGTCAGGTGTCCTACTGTGAGTATGAAGCAGAGTTCACCGGAGAACGTGAGTATGAAGCAGCAGGTTCCTCTCTTTCGGCTTGCCTGAAAGTGGCTCGCGTGTCGGGGGTCACACCACCACGGGCTGAGTTGCCGGAAAGTGTTGGATTCAAGACCAAATATGAATTTTTTTTTTGTTTAAATTCGATATGAACCCAAATTCGATCCAATCTAAACTATTTTCTAGCTTCAGATCTATCCTACTAATGATTCGAAAATAAAATCCTAGCAAACTAGACTGGAATTGACAACCTAAAAATGAGTCCTCAACTTTATTGTGAGGTGGAATGCTCCCCTCGGGGATTCGTCAAACTTAATTTTGATGGGTCTCGCGTCCTCAACTCGGCGGCGGGTGGGTTTATCATCAGAGATTGGGCGGATAACTTACTTAAGGCGGGCGCAGCACCATACGGAGATTCCTCAATCCTAGTAGCTGAAACACGAGCATTGCGTGATGGATTACGTGAAGCAGTAAAAGCAAGATTCAAGCATTTAGTTATTGAAGGAGACAACATAACCGTCATTCAAGCTATTAAAGGGATGATATCTATGCCTTGGAAGATTAATCTCATCGGGAAAGACATCGCACACCTTCTGAATCAAATGATACAATTTACTCTATCACATAATTATCACAAAGCTAATATGGCAGCTGATTGGTTGGCTAAATTGGGACACGAACTACCATCATACACTACATGGCAGTCCCCACCATCCACAGATCTCAAGGCCATTTGGTTGTTGATTTGATGGGGCGCGCTCTTGCGAGAAATGAAATATAGCGGCCCTATTGTCCATTTTGATAGTCCATTTTGATTTTACCACTTACTTTGTTTTTTTAAAAAAATTTATACTAACCTTTAGAAATGAAATATAGTCAAGAAAAGCTGACGAGTAAATGCCATTTATGATGTTTTCAAGAAGTCACGCATTGTCAACCAGTACATTATTTTTGTGAACGCTCTTTATGGGCGGTGCTTGATAGACTTGATTGCAGTCGTGTCTCCCTCACTGCTTGTGAAGCAAAAACAAAAACAAAAATTCCCATCAAATTTGGGACCAGACTACAAGCCACGGCTTTACTGATTTCCATCAGAAATGTGAAAACTGAGGGGTTGCTGTTTCCTGTCTCTTTTAATACAATCAAAACGCATGCCACCATTGGTAGATATTCAACCTTTTGGTCAGGTAATCATCTGACTTTGAATTTTTGCTTGGATTTTTCGAAATGTATGTTGCAACAAATCAAATCAAAAGAAAAGTCTTTTAAAATACCCTTATTAGAATATTTTTTACTTTTCAAAAAACATTGTCTATTACTATATTGTTCTCTTCATTGACTAATCGATTATGACTATTGAATAATTGCAGTTATCCTTTTTCCCATTGATGTGAAAATGAATTTGCCGATTTTTGTCTTGGAAGTATTCTTTTAGTCTATAGAAAATAAAAGTGATTAATATTGTTGTAGGCACTAAAAATTTATTCGTGCCGTACCAAAATTAAATTAAATTAGTTAATTGAGTCAACCCTTTTAATTAATTTAATCAGGCCCAAAAGACTCATAAGTCAAGTTCAAAACAGACTTACAAGTCAAACCCAAGATGAAGCTCAGATGACTCCTAAGTCTGAACTCAGTCAAAATTCGAGTCAAAGTCCAAATCGAAACTCAAGATGACTACCAAGTCAAGTCACGACCTAAAACGCGAACGACATTCAAGTCAAGGCGCGGTCAAAAGTCAAAGTCAAAGTCAAAGTCAAAGATCAAGACCTACATCGGCTTAGAAGGCAAACGTCAAAATAGACTCTCAAGTCCACGTCTGGCAAAAGTTCGAGGCGACTTCCAAGTCGGTGCTCAGTACAACGCCGGGAGACTCCCAAATCAAAGTCAAAGTCAAACAAATGAAAGTCAAAGCAGTTTAGGGTAAAATCTTATTGAAAAGACACAAAACCTAGGTCAAAGCCCAAAACCCAAGTCAAGGCCTGTCTTGACTTTCAAGAGGGAGGCTTTCCTACAAATAGGTCCCCTACCCCTCTTTATTGAAAGGTTGGAAAATCCATCCCTCAAAGAGAAAGAATCAGAGGATTATATTCATAGAGATTATACCCAATTCAAATCAATTGAATTCTATAAAAATTCAATCTTTGTAATTTGTGATTACAAATTTGGCACGCTCGGTGGGACATCTCTATCTCTCATCTCTTTCTCTTAAAAATCATGACTTTCAAGTCACAAGCACATTATCTTCGACGAAGATATGGCTACAAAGAATGTCGCCGCGCAACCTTCGAAGAAGAAGAACATGGGATCTTTCTCTCTTAGATCCTGTGAAGTGAGCGTCACTTCTAGCAAGCGCGCTCATACAATAAAGACCAGGAGTATGGCAAAAGTTGCTTCGTCGACCGCTGCTAGGCAGAATGTGTCGCCCACATTCAAATTCCAAGACTCAAAAACGCAACACAAGGCGTCGTCCTGGATGGATGAAATTCAAAAACTTAGCCTTCATCTCCAGTCTGCGAGGTTGAAGACTACTATAGTAGTGACTCCTCTACGCCCTTGTCAAAGGGGGCGCGCATGTTAGAAATTGAAGCCGAATCTTCCGATACTATCGTCATGCCAGTTATGATGACAGGAGCTACTAACTTTGAGGAGCAGCTGGCAAGTATGATGGCAACCTTGGGTAGGCTCTCTAAAGAGAGTGTAGAGAAGGACGCCCAAATCAAGTGCCAGAATGATCAAATTGCCGAATTGACAAAGAGGATGGAAAAGAAGTTCTCTGAAGCTTCTAACAAGGGTTCGGGTGCTGAAAACTCTGACAAAGAGTCACATCACAGCAAGGAATCTAACAATGACCACAAACCTAAAAGGACTGCTCCTTAGGCTCAATGTCGGTTGAGCAAATTCAGAGCTTGATAACGAATGCAGTCAAGGCTCAGCTAGGAGGAGGGTCTCACAAGACCCACTTGTACACAAAGCCTTATACAAAGAGGATTGATGCGCTGCGCATGCCCCATGGCTATTAGCCTTCCAAGTTCAACTACTTCGATGGCAAGGGCAACCCCAAACAGTATGTTGCACACTTCATTGAGACGTGCAACAATGCTGGCACAGAGGGAGACCGACTGGTGAAGCAGTTTGTTTGTACTCTAAAAGGGATTGCGTTCGACTGGTACACAGACTTGGAGCCAGAGTCCATTGATAGCTGGCAACAAATGGAGCAGGAATTCTTAAATCGGTTCTACAGCACTCAGCGCGTTGTCAGCATGACTGAGCTGACAAACACAAAACAGTGGAAGGACGAGCCAGTTCTTGACTACATCAACCGCTGGCATGCACTAAGTCCTGAGTGCAAAGACCATCTGTTAGAGGCTTCAGCTGTTAAAATGTGTGCGTAGGGCATGGAGTGGGATTTACTGTATGTCTTGCAGATGAGTAAGCCAAGGACTTTTCAAGAATTGGCGACCAAGGCGCATGACATGGAGGTGACGATAGCTAGTCGTCGCGCCAATTCCTTCTATTCTACTGAATCAAAGAGGGACAAAGTTGAGTTCGAGAAGAATGTTAACTTTTCTAAGGGCACGACCAAAGAAGCGATGTCCACCTCTACAAGTCAGCCAATTCGCATTATGGAAAAGCCAAAAGTAGAGGGAAAGAAGAGCTCATCGTTCAAAGTTGTGACAAATAAGTGTCCCACACTGAAAGAACGTCAGGAAAAGAAGTATCCATTTCTTGACTCAGATTTGTCAGGCATGCTAGATGACTTACTCGAAAAGGGTGTCATCGAATTGCCCAAGCCAAAGCGCCCAGAAGAAGTTGGGAGGACCGCAGACGCCAAATACTATCGATACCATAGAATCATTAGTCACCCTCTTGAAAAGTGCGTTACACTCAAGGAACGCATCATGCGACTGGCTAAGGAAAGAAGAATCATTTTGGATTTGGATGAAACAGCAGAAGTTGGTCACGTCACAGTAGAAGAGGCTGATGAGTCAGATTTTGAAATGGATCATGTTGAAGTACTGGAGCGCTCAGGAGACTGCTTCACAAAAAACTTCTTTGATAGTATGGCTGTCTACACAACTTCATGTTTCGAAATTGTCGATGACGAAGCAAATGAAGAGTTGAACGTCTCTCCTGAAAAAAGTGGTAATGGCAGCATCCAGCCACAACAACAACGGAAAGAAAAGAATGAGAGGACAATTTCAGTCTCGTCCGTCAAGCAAGCAAATGTCGCGGCAAATTCAGCGGTGCTAGTCTTTAAATGTACAAATCCTAAAAATGCAACCAAGGTTGAACGCAAGTTCAATGAATCAAGTTGGTGCGTTCTGAAAGAAAATGGTGTGCTTCTAGTTCATAGGACGAACCCAACCAAATTGACCAAGATTTCTCTCCCTGGTTTTGTTGCATCTTCTAAAGGCTCGCTCCAAGATGAAAGTGAGATTCAAATATGCGCATCAGCAATGGGTGTGATCCTAATGTGCACAAGTTAATGAAGAGGTCCAATCATGACTTCAACTAGCCAACATCTTTGGGGCATGTGATCAAAGCTAAGACCTACAAACTTGACAGCACGCAAAGGGTCATACAAGGTCAAGGGGCAACGTTGCAACGCCTAAAGTTGGTCTTAGCTATGTACCGCCCCAACCTATGAGGATTTTGGGACGACGTAAGGAAAAGCAAGCCCTCGCGCAATATATCACAGCTGAAGAAGTTGATGACAATGAGGGTAAAAATGCCAAGACCAACCCCAAAACGACGATGTTCGACAGGTTGCAGCCGTCAATGTCACGTCAATGCCCCTCTGTGTTTAGCAGGATTGGAAAGGATAAAATCCCGAAATCCTCTGTCTTCCATAGGTTGAAGAAGGATGAGCAACCTAAACCCTCAGTCTTTGCTAGAATCAAGATAGGCGAGACGTTATCAAGCGCACCGCCCTCACAAAAAAGAGATTCAGCGTTCAACCGCCTCGGCAAAACAAATGAAGTCCAAAGTTCAATTCCTTCATGCATGAAGTGTGTTTCCACTTTGGATGTGAAGGTAGATGACTCGCTGAAAATAAAGAGGCGCGTCCTAATTCTTACTCGCCAAGGGGCTAAGGCCAGTTCAAAAGAAAGAACTAAGAAGCAAGCTTTTTCCAACCGTGATGCGAGCCAAGGGGTCGACGCCCTCCATTGAGGAAATGCTGGATTAGCTCCTGGGCAAGAGTTTCAACTGTTCACCACCAAAAAAAAAAAGTTCACACATTCAAAAAAGAAGACTCCCAAATAAGAGGCTAAACTGTTCGCACATTCAAAAAAAAAAAAGACTCCCGAACAAGAGGCTAAACTGTTCGCGTATTCAAAAATAAAAGACTCCCGAACAGAAGGCTAAACTGTTTGTGCATTCAGAAAAAAAAGACTCCCGAACAAGAGGCTAAACTGTTCACACATTCAAAAAAAGAAGACTCTCGAGCAAGAGGCTAAACTGTTCGCGCATTAAAAAAAAAGACTCCCAAACAAGAGGCTAAACTGTTCACACATTCAAAAAAAGAAGACTCCCAAACAAGAGGCTAAACTGTTCGCACGTTCAAAAAAGAAGACTCCCGAACAAGAGGCTAAACTGTTCGCGCATTCAAAAAAAAAAAGGACTCCCGAATAAGAGCATAAACTATTCGCACATTCAAAAAAAGACGACTCCCGAATATCCCGAACAAGAGGCTAAACTGTTCACACATTCAAAAAAAAAAAACCTCCCGAACAAGAGGTTAAACTGTTCGCACATTCAGAAAAAGAAGACTCCCGAACAAGAGTCTAAACTGTTCACACACATCAAGAAAATGCTAACTCCCGAACAAGAATATAAACTGTTCACTCAAGCCAAAAAAAATTGTACTACTCCTGGCCCGTAAGAGTATAAACTGTGAACGACAAAACAAATGAAAAAAGAATGCTTAGTTGAACTACATAAAAACTTAATCTTATTGGGAATTGCAAGTACCCATAAGTACATAGGCAGCTTCAACAAATCATCAAGTGCAGTCAAACACATCACAGACAAAGAAAAAGGGGGGCATGAAAGAGAAGAGATCAAAGACATCACCTTTCTGTCGCCAAGCTTCTCCTCACGACTTGCACCATTATGAATCACCTGAAAATAGAAGAAAATACAAAGTTAAATTCTTTTTTCAGGAAAGAAATCAGTAAACAAAGCAGCGTCCAGACAAAATAACTACTAAAGGAGGGAGAAGCGTGAAGCAAAATCAATCAAAATATTCGTTGATTGCTGCGCTAGCTGCTCCTCACTGCTCATACCACTTTCGTGCGTATCAGTTCCGTTCAAGGCCCATAGACAAGCAGCGAGCCGTATCGCAAGTGTGGTTCTTCAAGTCTTCACACCACTTTCGTGCGTATCAGTTCCATTCAAGCCCATAGCCAAGCAGCCAACTGTATCGCAACTGTGGTAATTCAAGTCTTCATGCCACTTCCGTGCATATCAGTTCCGTTCAAGGCCCATGGTCAAGCAGCGAACCGTGTCGCAAGTGTGGTTCTTCAAGTTTTCATACCGCTTTTGTGCGTATCAGTTCCATTCAAGGCCCTTGGCCAAGCAGCGAACTGTGTCGTAAGCAGATCTTTAAATGGCTCCTCAACCTGCACAAGCAACAGTACAAAAAAAAGAAAAAAAAAGAGAAGGGTTCCCGGCATTCAAAAGAAATGATCTACCATCAAGTGAGCATAAGCGACACAAGAAAAATGTCATCTTTCAACAGGTGAGCATGACGTAGTGATCCGCGAAAATACAACAATAAATAAATGCGATGTTACAACAAATCAAGCAGGCATGAGAAGACTTTTAAGACTATGAAGTGGCTTCCTTTGGTCTCATTTTAGTTAAAGTTACCACTTTCATTGGTCATGGTCGTCAAAAGAAAATGACAAGTCTTTCGAGATCAAGATACAACATTGCAAATTTCAATAAAAGGAACAGTTTGGTAGAGCATATGGGAAGCCAAAACAGGGAGAAATAAATAGTAACAAAGACATTAATGCGCAAGCAAATGGGCTAGACAACACTTCAGTGAAATTTGGTGACATTCCCTCTCCATTTCTCAGAGCGATGACGCAAGGAAACAGAGGCACGCAAAGAAAACATGGCCAAGCTTTCAATCTTGCCATTACCCCTTCTGCCACACACACTCTTTTCTGCCTCATACCCACTTTTCTCTCTCATCATACTACCCAAACCCAAACAAAATCCAATGAAGACCACGCAAGCCAAAAACAAACAAACGAAGGGAAAAAAAAAAAAAAATAGACCAAGCATGCTTTTTACCCAAAAAAAAAAGAAGAAGAAAGCATACCACTTTTGTCAAATAAAGGATTAAAGGAGACGGAAGAAGATTGAGAAAAGTGAATAAATTTACTTTAGATAAAGAACGGCGTGCAAAGACCGAAGCTTTGGAAATGATCCTCGCTGCGAACAGTAATGGGAAGCCAGTAATAGTAAGTTGTGGAGGCAGAGGAAGAATGGTGTGAAGAATGGTGTGCTCAGGTTTGGCTGTGTAGACGACAAATGAATGGGGAGCCTCCACCAAGCAACGCGGTCAGCAGGTACAGTAGTAGCATGGAGGGGGGCTGAGAGCTAGGGCATCTCGGGTTTCTGGGTAGCTGAGTGTCGAAGAGCAAGAAAGGAAGAGGGATGAACAGTGCTGCCCGACCACGTGCCAATTGAGTGACTTAAATAAAATAAGACCAAGCAAAGTTGGGCCAGCCCAAGCAAGGAAATGGAAGGAAAAGGGAAGACCGGTCCAAGCTTGCTCAAAAGGGTTAAGAAACAGGTCAGGGCCACACTACAGAAAAGAAACTAAAAGAAGAAAAGGCAGGCCGGTCCAAACGAGTGAAAGAAAACGGGTCAACCCACGTAAAGAGAGTAGAAGGGAAACAGGCCACCAAATTAAAGATCCCTTGCATGACCAAATAGGCATAAACTGATGTTGGTGCCCACTAAGTTGAAGTTGAATTAAGGTGACACACTGTGTTTGAATTCAAGACTATGTAATAACGGACAATATAATTTTCGATAGTGTTGTCAAATTGGATGAAATAATAAGTTAAGTCCCCATTGTAGGCGAAGTCGACGGCATTTCCCTAAGACAAAGCCAATCGAGACTTTGGTCATGCCCAAAAGACGAGTCTTGTATGTAACCTCGTCTCGAGGGGGCAATTTGTAAGTATTGAAAATTTATTCGTGCCGTACCAAAATTAAATTAAATTAGTTAATTAGACCAACCCTTTTAATTAATTTAATCAAACCTAAAAGACTCATAAGTCAAGCCCAAAACAGACTCACAAGTGAAACCCAAATGAAGCCCAGATAACTCCTAAGTCTGAATTCAGTCAAAATTCGAGTCAAAGTCCAAATGGAGGTTCAAGACGACTACCAAGTCAAGTGACGACCTAAAATCCGAACGACGTCCAAGTCAAGGCACGGTCAAAAGTCAAAGTCAAAGTCAAGGTCAAAGGTCAAATGTCAAGACCTACGTCGGCTTACAAGTCAAATGTCAAAATCGATTCTCAAGTCAACGTCTGGTCAAAGTTCGAGGCAACTTCTAAGTCGGTGCTAAGTACAAGGCCGGATGACTCCCAAGTCAAAGTCAAAGTCAAACAAATGAAAGTCAAAGCAGTCTAGGGTAAAACCTGATTGAAAAAGCCCAAAACCTAGGTCAAGGCCCAAAACCCAAGTCAAGGTCCACTACCCCTCTTTATTGAAAGGTTGGAAAATCCATCCTTGAAAGAGAAAGAATCAGAGGATTGTATTCATAGAAATTGTACCCAATTTAAATCAATTGAATCTATAAAAATTCAATCTTTGTAATTTGTGATTACAAATTTGGCATTCCTGGTGGGACGTCTCTACCTTTCATCTCTTTCTCTTAAAAATCAAGACTTTCAAATCACAAGCATATCATCTTCGATGGAGATATGGCTACAAAGAATGTCGTCGCGCAACCTTCGAAGAAAAAGAACATGGGATCTTTCTCTCTTAGGTCCTGTGAAGCGAGCGTCACTTCTACCAAGCGCGCTTATGCAATGAAGACAAGGAGCATGGCAAAAGCTACTTCGTTGGCCGCTGCTAGGTAAATTGTGTCGCCCACATTCAAATTCAAGGACTCAAAAATGCAACACAAGGCGTCGTCTTGGATGGATGAAATTCAAAAACTTAGCCTTCAATCTCCAGTCTGCGAGGTTGAAGACTACTATAGTAGTGACTCCTCTGCGCCCTTGCCAAAGGGGGTGCGCATCTCAGAGATTGAAGCTGGATCTTCGGACACTGTCATCATGCTGGTCATGATGACAGGAGATGCTAACCTTGAAGAGCAGCTGGCAAGTATGAAGACTACCTTGGATAGACTCTCTAAAGAGAGTGCAGAGAAAGATGCCCAAATCAAGCGCCAAAATGACTAGATTGCTGAATTGACAAAGAGGCTGGAAAAGAAGTTCTCTGAAGCTTCCAACAAGGGTTTAGGCGCTGAAGACTCTAACAAAGAGTCGCATCACAGTGAGGAACCTAACAATGACCGCCAAGCTAAGAAGGACTGCTCCTTAGGCTCAATGTTGGTTGAGCAGATTCAGAGCTTGATAGCAAACGCAGTTAAAGCTCAGCTAGGAGGAGGGTCTTATAAGACCCACGTATACACAAAGCCCTATACAAAGAGGATTGACGCGCTGCGCATGCCCCATAGCTATCAGCCTCCCAAGTTCAACCAGTTCGATAGCAAAGGCAACCCCAAACAGCATGTTGCACACTTCATTGAAACGTGCAGCAATGCTAGCACAGAGGAAGACCGATTGGTGAAGCAGTTTGTCCGTACTCTAAAAGGGATTGCGTTCGACTGGTACACAGACTTGGAGCCAGAGTCCATTGATAGCTGGCAACAAATGGAGCAGGAGTTTCTAAATCGGTTCTATAGCACTCAACGCGTTGTTAGCATGACAGAGCTAACGAACACCAAACAATGGAAGGACGAGCCAGTGCTTGATATATCAATCGCTGGAGATCCCTTAGTCTCGAGTGCAAAGACCGTCTGACAGAAGCTTCAGCGGTTGAAATGTGTGCGTAAGGTATGGAGTGGGATTTACTGTATGTCTTGCAAATGAACAAGCCAAGGACTTTCCAGGAATTGGCGACGAAGGCTCATGATATGGAGATGATAATTGCAAGTCGCCGTGGCAAGTCTTCTTCTTTACCTGGCTCTAGAAAGGAGAAGGACGAATTCAAGAAAAATCCCAAGTCCTCAAAGCCCTCAAACAAAGAATCCATGGCTACTTCAACCAGGGAACCGGTTCGAATCTCTGGAAAGCCCAAGTATGAAAACAAGAAAAATGAATTCCCCAAGGATGCTGGGAAGAAGCGTCCTACATTGAAGGAATTGCAGGAGAAGAAATACCTCTTTCTTGACTCAGACTTGTCAGGAATGCTCAACGATCTCCTTCAAAATGGAGTTATCGAGCTCCCACATCCAAAACGCCCGGAAGAAGCCGGAAGAGTTATCGACCCAAAATATTGTCGGTATCATAGGGTGGTTAGTCACCCTCTTGATAAGTGCATAAAGCTCAAGGAGCGTATTATGCAACTTGCCAGGGATGGGAAGATAATATTAGATTTGGATGACACTGCTGAGATAAATCATATCTCCACTCAACTGGAGTATTCCTCATCGCCCTGGAAGCCCAAGCATACTCAGCCTCATGGTAGAGTAAATACTAAATTGATTTCCTCCCTTAAAGAGAAATTAGTTACAATTCAATTTGAAAGTTTGGAGCCTGTGGTGATTCCAATTGAATCCAAAGGACCCCTGATAGAGACTGATCCTTTTGTAGATATCTCTGATAAGGCTGATGTTGATGAAGAGGGATGGACTCTTGTCACTCGCCAGAGACCAGGGAAGCAAAGCTAAGCGCAATTGCCACCTCTCCGCCGCAACAAGAGATAAGGAAGAAAGAAGACCTCTCACCATCAAAAGGAAAGGAGCAGTTTAAGAGCGTCAAAGGGCATGAAATTCTGCCTATTGATCTCCTTGAACAGGAGCCGCTTGTTCCTGTCACACTCGAAGAGTTTTTCCCAACAGGCTTCTTTGAGAAAGTTACAGTCAACATGACCTTATGTTCTGAACTCGAAGAAGAGGAAGATGAAGGAAGTGACAGACAAGAAGAGTCTCCTCAAGTAGCCAATAAGACCTTAACTGTCTTGGAAGCTTTGCCATCTCGTATGGGCTGGAGGCAAATCTTTTGTTTGCCCAACGAGATGTGCCAACATGTTGTTACTGCCTTACAACATCCAGAACTCTACACTGATAAAATCAAGGATGTGGGAGCATCGACAGAAAGCCTTGTTCAGTGTGCTTCTTGCAATAGTACAGTGACTTTCACTGACGATGATTTGTTGTTGGGATCCAAGCCCCATAATCGTCTTCTGTTTGTGACTGGTTATATTGGGGAGGAAAAAGTCAGGCGCATTCTTATGGATGGAGGGTCAGCTGTCAACATCATGCCCAAGTCTACAATGAACGACTTAGGCATCATGGTGGAAGAATTATCTAAGAGCCGAATGATGATTCAAGGCTTTAACCTTAAAGGCCAGCATGCAATCGGCATGATTCGCGTTGAACTAATAATTAAAGTTTTGACGACATCTTCCATCTTCCATGTAATCGATGCCAAGACTTTCTACAAGTTATTACTCGCGCGACCATGGCCTCATGAGCATGGGATAGAGGCTTCCACTTTACCCTAATGCCTCAAGTATTATCGTGATGGGGAGAAGAAAATAAATGGGGATGTCAAGCCATTCACTAAGGCTGAATCTCATTTTGTAGATGCAAGGTTCTTTGAAGAAGGTTCTGCATCTAAAGAAACCATGCCGTCAATTATTTCTTCCACAGATAAAGGTGTCGCAAAGAAGGCCCCTCGAACAATAAAAGATGATGCTCCAAAGCAACAACCCGAGAAAGAAGCAAGCAAGCAAGGTAGCGCCACTTCTCGTGTTGACCAGGTCGTTAAACAAGCTACCGCTTCAACGGGACCAATATCGCCAATTTTAAGGTACATACCTAGGTCTCACCGCAAGGAGGGCGAATCGCCCTTTGGCGAGTGCACGGGCCATAGTAATGAGACCAAAACTACTAAGGGTGATGCAGCTAGCATAACTTCTCTAAAAGGAAGTGTAACAGCTCCAACCCCTAAGATATGGTAGCCTAAGGTGAGTCAGCCCCCCATTCCAGGGTTTGTCATCTCTTCTAAGGGCAGCGATGATTTGCCAAGCATGCGGACTAAAGAAGGATTTGATCCTAATGCCTATAAACTCATGGAAAAGGCTGGCTATGACTTTCAAAACCCAGCTACCTTAGAAAAAGTAGTCGAGATCAAGCCTCATGGACTTAATGAAACTCAGAAAAAGATCCAAGAGCACGGAGGCTCAGTAGGCGTCTTAAAAGTTGGACTGGGTTTCACGCCGCTGCAGCCAGTCAGAATCTTGGGGCGACAAAAGGACAAGAAGGTGGCAACTCAAGACATCTCAGCTGAAAAGGTGGATGAGAGTGAAGAGGAAAGTGCTTCACCTAAACCAAAACCCTCTGTGTTTGATAGGCTGCAATCGCCCGCTTCGAGAAAATGCCCGTCGGTGTTCACCCGAATAGGGAAAGGGAAAGGTCGCAAAATCTCTGTTTTTGGCAGAATCAAAGACGTTCCCCAGCCAAGGCATTCATTATTTGCCAGGATAAAAACGGGTGAAGATTCTTCAAGCTCACGGCTTTAGCAAGAGAAAAGTTCTACGTTTAGCTGCTTAGGAGTGATAAATGAAGTTCAGAGCTCTATCCCTTCTCGTATGAAGCGTTTCTCCAGCTTAGATGTGAAGACAGACGGTTCATTCAGAGTAAAGAGGCGTACTGTGATCTTCATGGGCCAGCAGAATAACTCTAACTCTACTAATGAGGCAAAGGAAGAAGAAGTTGTTCCTTCCAATCATATCACAACCCATGAATGTGATGACTCAGACTCAGAGATAGAGCTGGCCGAAACTCCTGAGACCTTCGAAGATGAGGGGCAAGCTACAATTGATGAGTTAAAAGAGTTGAATCTTAGGACCAATGAAGAGCCTCGTCCTATCTACGTAAGCTCATCACTCACACCCGAGGAGGAAAAACAGTACTTGGAACCCCTGTCCAAGTACAAAGACATATTTGCCTGGGGCTATAAAGAAATGCCCGGGTTGGATTCAAAGGTCGCAGTTCATCGCCTATCCATCAAAAAGGGTATTTCACCTAAGAAGCAACACCAGCGATGTTTTCACCCAAAGTTGGTACCGAAAATTGAAAAAGAAGTCAACAAACTCATAGAGGTAGGATTCATTCGCAAGGTTAAATACCCAACGTGGATAGCAAATATCGTGCCTGTTAGGAAGAAAAATGGGCAACTTCATATTTGTATTGACTTTAGGGATCTCAACGACGCTTGTCCAAAAAATGATTTCCCATTGCCTGTCACGAAGCTTATAATTGACTCAACTATAGGGCATGAAGCGTTGTCGTTCATGGATTGTACCGCAAGATACAATCAGATTCTGATGGCGCCAGAGGATCAAGAGGCCACAGCTTTCCGCACACCTAAAGGCATTTTTTGCTATAAGGTGATGCCCTGTGGACTTAAGAATGCAGGAGTAACTTACCAAAGGGCAATACAAACAATTTTCGATGATATGCTTCACAGAAAAGTTGAGTGTTACGTTGATGATTTGGTGGTCAAGTCCAAGAAGAGGACATACCACTTACAAGATCTTCGTTTAATCTTTGAGCGATTAAGGAAATGCCAATTGAAGATGAACCCAGTCAAGTGCGCATTTAGTGTCACCTCCGAGAAATTCTTGGGCTTCGTCGTTCGACATCGGGGAATTGAGATCGAGCAATCAAAGATCAAGGCAATTCAAGAAATGCCTGAGCCAAAGAACCTCAGAGAACTTCGCGGACTCTAGGGTCGCTTGGCATATATCCGAAGATTCATCTCAAATCTTGCAGGACGTTGCCACCCCTTCAGCCACCTTATGAAAAAAGGAGCACCGTTTGAATGGGACGACTCATGTCGAATGGCTTTCAAGAAAATAAAAAAATATTTGTCCTATCCTCCAGTGTTGGGGGCACCCATCCCTGGCAAACCTCTTCGACTATACATTTCAGCTCATGACCAATCCTTAGGAGCATTATGTGTATAGGAAAACGAGGAAGGGAAAGAAGTTGCCCTGTACTACTTAAGTCGTACGTTGGTTGGCGCTGAATTGAAGTACTCTCCCATTGAAAAGATGTGCTTGTCGCTCATCTTTGCCGTCCAGAAACTCAAGCATTACATGCAGGCTTATACAGTATAAGTGATCTCCAAAGCTGATCCCATCAAGTATATCTTATCCACGCCAATCTTAAATGGGCGACTGGAAAAGTGGGTTGTCATCTTAAAACAGTACGACCTTGTCTATGTACCCCAAAAAGCAATTAAGGGACAAGCGTTGGCAGATTTTTTAGCAAATCATCCCATTCCCGATGATTGGGAGCTAAATGATGATTTGCTAGGAGAAAACGTGCTCTACATCAATATCCTCCCTCTTTGGGAAATGTATTTCGATGGTGCGACTAGGCGTGATGGCGCTGGTGTAGGAGTAGTCTTCGTTTCCCCTGGAAAGCACATTCTTCCGTATTCATTTGTACTTTCTCAGTTATGCTCTAACATTGTGGCGGAATACCAAGCGCTTAGCTTGGATCTTGAAATGGCCATTGAGATGGGGATCACTGACCTCAACGTATATGGTGACTCGCAGTTGGTCATTAATCAACTACTTTAGCAATACGAGGTTAAGAAAGAGGACCTTATCCCGTATCACAGGCAGACATTACGCCTACTAGATAAGTTAGGGATGGTCAAGTTAGAGCATGTGCCAAGGAGCGACAGGGGAGAAAGCCCTAAGACGCAGTCCCCAAAAAGAGTAGCTGTTTCCAATATAAAAGGGTATTCTCGTATGACACCTCCCGAGTGCGAGAATCTTCAAGAAGTACTCCAGGGATCCCTTGGTAAAACCTGTTAGAATTGAGAGTACACTAACACAAGAGGGGGGGTGAATTATGTTGGTAGATTTTCGCAGTTTCTGGAAACAGGCTTGGAACTTGTTTGGGCAGACTGTTTGTAACGTGCACAGAAAGTGTAAAACAGCGAAATAATTGAAAGATGAGAACACAAGATTTTTATGTGGAAACACCTCGAGCCCAACCGAGGCAAAAACCACGACCTACCCTTGTAGGATTTTCACACACTTCCACTAAACGGGCTAAACACGCTACAAAGGTAACTTTCACTGTTACAATTGCAGCACACGTAACTGTTTACCCTAGACTAGTTACACACCACGTCCTAGTCTCCTAGACTTGGACACACTCACGTAATCGTCTCCCCAAGACGAATTACACACATCCAAAGCCTCCCTAGGTTTGGACACACTCAACTCTTACTTTGATGAAAGAAGAGAATAAAAACACCTTACTTTTGTGCTTCTAACTAAGCGAATGTAAGGTATAATTTTTGCTCCTAGTATGCCAAGGAAGATGACTCAATTTTCACACACACTTTGAAGGTTTTTCAGAAAATATGATTTGCAAGTTAAATCCCTAAAAAAACCGTGCAAAAAGCTTTCTTAAAAATTTATGAAATCGTGTGCAAGCCGTGTATAAAACTGTGTGTGTATATTCATTGAGGAGGTGGAGAAGCTCCTTAAATAGTAGAGGGCAACAAGATCTTTTTGTGTGCTTAATCCACAAGTATAAGATCTTTTTGCTCCTAAAAAGATTATGGAAAGTGACTAATATTTTCAGTTGCCAAATCCTGAAATTTCCTATCTTATATTCCAAAAATAAGAGTTTGATTTATTTTGTAAAAGATTTCCTTTAAAAGCTAGACTCAAGATCTTCACAATATATTTTCAAAGCTAAAGATTAACTTATCCTGGGTTTAATGATAACAGAAAATTTATCTCAAATATTTTTAAAAACGTCAACCCAAGATTTGGAAAAAACTATCAAAAATAGTTTTGGCTTGAAAACAGTCTGAACCCTGATATTAGAACTGATCTGAGACAGTGTTCTTAAAGATCATTCAAGGTAATGTTAAATCGAGTTCTTCCAAGTGGCATATTAATAAGAATCTAAGAAAATAAAACCTATAACAGACCAAGACTCTTGTTGAATCCACCGGACAGCATCTATAGGATCTTGACTTGTTACTTCAATGCTGTGGTGTTACTCAGAACTGTTCCCTGAACTGTTCCTGGAGTTCTTCATGTCTTTGATGTGCTTTAAGTTCTTTTCCATTCAGCTGTTCTGAGGAACTGTTCTTAAGACCTGTTGTTACGATGTTACTCAGAACTGTTTCTTGAGCTGTTCCTTACGTACTCCATGTCTTTGATGTGCTTTAAGTTCTTTGCCATTCAGCTGTTCTAAGGACCTATTCTTAAGACCTGTTCTCGACCATGGTTAATCAAGCAATTTCAAAGTTTTTCAAACAGTATTTGGAACCTGTTCGATCAACACACTCCAGTGTATATTCCATTTGTGTTTGTTATCATCAAAACCTTACATTACATAATGATGGGGTCAATAATTTCCCAACAAAACCCAAATTGCCTACTGAATCGGTGCGGGCTATAGGGTTCGACATAGAAGATCGCATCCCGACGGATAGGAAGGAAGCCATCTCGAAGAGAGATCAGGTAATCTGACTTATCCAAATCCAAATTCCCATCGTCGATAAGGGTCTCTGATCGGTTCCTCCCCAGCATTAGCCAACCCATGTCGGATACTCTGCCCTCATATATAAGCTTGCAAACATCTCCGAGGTCGCTACGCGTCATATGTGACCTGGAGTAGTGCACCATCAAAGGGCCTGGAGGAGGAGGTTGCAAGACATGGTGAGTTTTGAAATAATGGGCGAGCCATCCGTGGAGATAGTGTCAGGGGAAGAATGACTGTGAATGGGAAGACTTCGTAGCTGTGGTAAGCCCTTTAAGGCCATGGTAAATACTGGCTAACACGCAGATAGCTAGGCTGAAGATGGTACCAGACGCCATCAGGCTGGTAGCCTCAAAAGTGCTCGGGCGAATGAGTTTCTCCCTGGTCTCTGGAAGCGCAAAAACACATAGCCAACATGATAGGTACGCTATCAGATAGGTGCTATCCCTCCTCTCTTTGGGAACCCCTAGGCTTTTGAAGACTTTTAACTCCTCACGACTCCAGCAAGGATCTTGAGGTTGAATCCGACCACTCGAATTTTGCGTCCTTGTGGGAGTCGAGCTACGCGGGCAACACCATGTTGGTGCGTTGTGAATGAGCTTCTTCTTGCACCAGAAATCAATCCATGCCTTCGCGTTAATGCCTTTCTCATAGATAGGAATTTTTTCCAAACATCTAAAAGCAGCAAATAGAAACTTGCAAAAAGATGGCATGGTTCTCAGGTTTTGCTTGTCCCGGTGCTCAAAGGCTTAGAGGCAGGGAATGGTCTTATCATAGACTTTGCCATTAATTGGGAGGTCGCCAAGCTTGTGCAAATCCCATAATGAGATAGACATTTCGCCAAACATCGTGGGAAGAGTGTTGGTGGTAGGACACCAATTCTCACAAAAGGCGTGCACGACATGTATATCACGACTGTAAGGGTAGAGCGAGACATACACCGCCTCGTATAAAGTGCACCTTCGCAAGCGTGGTTCAAAACAAGAAAGCACATGCTCTGTCCATTCTCAGAACAAAGGAATGTAGCCAAAGTCGCCATAGAGGATCGTGTTCGGGCCCCATCTGGACTACCTGGATATGATGCGACGCCCGAGCACAGGAAATTCAGTAAGAAGGCTGGATTTGTCATGATATGTGCTCTGTAGAAAGTACCCACAGAACCATCTTCCACGCCCTTTTCCACCCGGATGAAAAATTTGGAAGGAAAGGATGATGGCTCCATAACAGGCGTCTGATTGACTTTCGGCCTCCTCAAAGAATGGTAGATTTGGAAGCAGCTGCATGATCGAGGATTGTCGTTTTCCTTGTCCACGATGGAAAGAAGTGGCTTGCCGTCACGCTAAAACTCCTTAAGATATACCATTATAAATCACCTGAGAAATCAGTAAGCAAAGCGGCATCTAAACAAAATAAATGCTAAAGAAGGGGGAAGCGTGAGCAAAACCAATCAACATGTTCGTCGAATGCCGCGCTAGCTGCTCTTCACTCTTCACACCACTTCCGTCCGTATTAGTTCCGTTCAAGGCCCATAAGCCAAGCAGCGAACTGTATCACAAGTGTGGTTCTTCAAGTCTTCATACCACTTCCGTGCGTATCAGTTCCGTTCAAAGCCCATAGGCCAAGCAGCGAACTATATTGCAAATGTGGGTCTTCAAGTCTTCATACCACTTCCGTGCGTATCAGGTCCATTCAAGGCCTATAAGCCAAGCAGTGAACTGTATCGCAAGTGTGGTTCTTCAAGTCTTCATACCACTTCCGTGCATAGCAGTTCCGTTCAAGGCCCATAAGCTAAGCAGCGAACTGTATCGTAAGTGTGGTTCTTCAAAGTCTTCACACCACTTTCATGCGTATTAGTTCCGTTCAAGGACCATAAGCTAAGCAGCGAACTGTATCGCAAGTGTGGTTCTTCAAGTCTTCATACCACTTCCGTGCGTATCAGTTCCGTTTAAGACCCATAAGCCAAGCAGCGAACTGTGTCGCAAGTGTGGTTCTTCAAATCTTCATACCACTTCCATGCGTATCAGTTCCGTTCAAGGCCCAAAGCCAAGCAAGAACTGTATCGCAAGTGTGGTTCTTCAAGTCTTCATACCACTTTTGTGCATATCAGTTCCGTTCAAGGCCCTTGACCAAGCAGCGAATCGTGTCGCGAGTGGTTCCTTAAATGGCTTCTCAACCTGCACAAGCAACAGAGCAAAAAAAAGGGGGTCTCGGCATTCCCAAAAAAAAAATACGATCTACCAGCAAGTGAGCATAAGCGACAAAAGAAAAATGTCATCTTTCAGCAAGTGAGCATAATGTCGCGATATGTGAAAATGCGATATTGAATGAACCCGATGTTACAACGACTCAGACAGACGTGAGAAGACTCGTTAGTCTAATAAAAGAGCTTCCTATGGATTCATTTCAGCCAAAGTCGTAAGATTTATTGCTCATGGTCAAAAGATGGCAAGCTCGTCAAGGCACAACATTGTAAACGTCAAAAATAGGTTAAGTTGTAAATGATCGGTAGTTCAATGAGTAAAAAAAAATCTTCCTCATTTTTACACATAATTTGGCCACAAATTCTTAGTCTTAAAGATTGGTACTTGGATTTATTTAAGTTATTCAATCCCCCCCCAAAAAAAAGAACTTGACTTCCATATTTAAAGAGACAGAATCAAGGTTTGGCTATTGGGCAGCAATAAACACACCAATGTGCAAGCAAAAAGAGTGAGCCAACACCTGGGTGAAATTTGGCATTGTCTTCCTGCATTTTCCAGCGGACCTAAATGAAAATAGAGGCCAAGCTTTCATTGTTTTCCTTCATTCCCTCTCTTCCTCACAACCAGTTTGTTCAAACCACCAGCACCAATAAAAACCAACGAACAAAAAACGGGCACGAAGCATACCCTATCCAAAGTGCCACAACCAATACTATCAATTAACCCCCAACTCATGTATGGCAGCCATGACAATCCATTATGAATCACTTTGTAACTACGGAAACCCTTTTATCATTAACTTGATTAATCAAAATGCTGAAATCTTTACCTCCCAAAGCACGTATGGAGGCATCACAGATCGTGCTGGTGATGAACAGAATAATGATGGCCCTGCCTAAAAGAAATCAAATGGATTTTTGTAAGCTGTGAAACAAACCAGAGAAATGAAGCAAACTCCATGAATAAAGGTGACAGCTTTGGTTGCAACAGAAAAGAGAACTTGAAAGAGCTAACTGTCCAAGCTCTAAGAACAACAACATCACAATGGGTCTCGGTTCAAAAAAAACAGAGAAAAAGGGGCATGGAACTATTAGTTAGCTAAAGGATGAAGGGAGGTGAAGCAAAGTTGAGAGATTGGATACCTTTTTCGTTGATGAAGAATGTCGTGTAAAGAACAAGGCTGTGAGGACGACTCTCACTACCAACAAGTAACAGAGCGAGTGTTCTGAAAACAGGGCCCTCGATTTTTAGATGCAACAAGCACAGCAGCGATGGGGAGGGCAGAGGGTAGTGGTTCTTACGTTTCTAGGGCTGGGGAACGACGAAGAGGAAGAAGAATAGTGACTGGGCAGCGAAGATTAAATTAAATTAAACAGAACAGAACTGATAGATAGTTTAAACTGTTCATAAAAAAAACCCCCCAAAGTTCACATACATTCCAAAAAGAAGACTCCCGAACAAGAGGCTAAACTGTTCGCACATTCAAAAAAAGAAGACTCCCGAACAAGAGGCTAAACTGTTTGCGCATTCAAGAAAAAAAAAGACTCCCGAACAAGAGGCTAAACTATTCGCACATTCACAAAAAAATAGACTCCCGAACAAGAGGCTAAACTATTCGCACATTCAAAAAAAGAAAACTCCTGAACAAGAGTATAAACTGTTCACTCAAGCTCAAAAAAAAACTTTGTACTACTCCTAGCATGCAAGAGTATAAACTGTGAACGGCAAAACAAATGAAAAAAGGATGCTTAGTTGAACTACATAAAAACTTGATCTTATTGGGAATTACAAGCACCCATAAGTACGTAGGCAGCTTCAGCAAATCATCAAGTGCAGTTAAACACATCACACACAAAGAAAAAGTGGGGGAGTGAAAAAGAAGAGATCAAAGACATCACCTTTCTGCCTCTAAGCTTCTCCTCGCGACTTGCACTATTATGAATGATCTAAAAATAGAAGAAAACACAAACTTAAATTCTTTTTTCAGGAAAGAAATCAGTAAATAAAGCAGCGTCCAGACAAAATAAATACTAAAGGAGGGAGAAGTGTGAAGCAAAATCAATCAAGATATTCGTTGATTGCTGCGCTAGCTGCTCCTCACTACTCATACCACTTTCATGCGTGTCAGTTCCGTTCAAGGCCCATAAGCTAAGGAGCGAACTGTATCGCAAGTGTGGTTCTTCAAGTCTTCATACCACTTCCGTGCGTATCAGTTCCGTTCAAGGCCTATAAGCCAAGCAAGGCCCATAAGCCAAGCAGCGAACTGTATCGCAAGTGTAGTTCTTTAAGTCTTCATACCACTTCCGTGCGTATCAGTTCCGTTCAAGGCCCATAAGCCAAGCAGTGAACTGTATCGCAAGTGTAGATTTTCAAGTCTTCATACCACTTCCGCTCGTATCAGTTCCGTTCAAGGCCCATAAGCCAAGCAGCGAACTATATCGCAAGCGTGGGTCTTCAAGTCTTCATACCACTTCCGTGCGTATCAGTTCCGTTCAAAGCCCATAAGCTAAGCAACGAACTGTATCGCAAGTGTGATTCTTCAAGTCTTCATACTACTTCCGTACATATCAGTTCCGTTCAAGGCCCATAAGCCAAGCAGCGAACTATATCGCAAGTGTGGGTCTTCAAGTCTTTATACCACTTCCGTGCGCATTAGTTCCGCTCAAGGCCCATAAGCCAAGCAGCGAACTGTATCGTAAGTGTGGTTCTTCAAGTCTTCATACCACTTCTGTGCATATCAGTTTCGTTCGTATCAATTTCATTCAAGGCCTATAAGCCAAGCAGCGAACTGTGTCGTAAGTGTGGTTGTTCAAACCTTCATACCACTTCCGTGCGTATCAGTTTCGTTCAAGGCCTAAAGCCAAGCAATGAACTGTATCGCAAGTGTGGTTCTTCAAGTCTTCATACCACTTTTGTGCGTATCAGTTCCCTTTAAGGGCCTTGGCCAAGCAGCGAACCCGTGTTGCGAGTGGTTCTTTAAATGACTTCTCAACCTGCACCAGGAGCAGAGCAAAAAAAAAAAGGAAAAGAAATGGGGTCTCAACATTCCCCAAAAAAAGAAAATGCGATCTACCAGCAAGTGAGCATAAGCGACAAAAGAAAAATGTCATCTTTCAGCAAGTGAGCATAATGTCGCCATATGCGAAAATGCAATATTAAATGAATGCGATTTTACAACGACTCGGACAGACGTGAGAAGACTCATTAGTCTAATAAAATGGCTTCCTATGGATTCATTTCAGCGGGAGTCGTAAGATTTATTGCTCATGGTCAAAAAAAAAATAGCAAGCTCTTCAAGACACAACATTGTAAATGCCAAAAATAGGCCGAGTAATAAGCAACCCATGATTCACTGAGCATCGAGGAAAAAAAGGGGTTGATCATTCAAAACCCAAGTTTTGATCATGGGGGCACGCATTAATATAAGACCAAGTCACTTTTTGGCAGCTACTATTTCCCACGTGATGCTATGTGATCTTCATCAACATTAAATTTAGCATCAATATAAGGCCAAGTTATCAACAAACAAAAAATCCAATCCCCAAATTCCATCAAAAAAAGGGGGCACCAAGTAGCAGGAGCATGAAGGCCAAAATATGAGAACGTTAAACAGCAACAAGGGAACCAATTCGCAAACAAAATAAAAAAGAGAAAAGCAAAACAATACCCTAGTGAAATTTGGCAACAAATCTCCATTTCGCGCTAGAATTTGAACAGAAAGAACAAAACAGAGGCCTTCATCTTCATTTTCTCTCCTCCTCACACGCATGCCCAATCTATTGCTCACACAGAGGAGTTCACCAAGATCATTTTTCATTCTCATTGTATTCAATCAAACAAAAAAAAAACAAAAAAAAGGGAAGAAAAAAGACATAAGCTATTCAATCATGTCAGAAATGGGCGTGCTTATATTATTGCTCCATTGCTCTAGTTCACAGAAAAATCAAACCAAAAAAAAAAAAAGAAAGGGCCAAGTTTTAGTCCTTTGCACTCTCTCTCTTCCTCACACCCATGCCCAGTTTGCTCAAACCAGCAACAATGGCGTGTAAACAGTGTACAAAACACAACGAAAAGAAAGAGGAGGAAAGGAGAGAGATTTCGTAACTCACTTGGCCACGAGGTTCAAGAATGACCTGTGAAGATTAAACCTTTGAGGGAAGCCCCCATTGAGAAGACCAGTAGCGGAGGTAGCACCGGCAAACAGAGCTCAAAGGACACCATGCCAACAAGCCAACCCAAAGTTCATTTTTCTCTTTCCTCAGTATATACGCCCGACCCAGAGAGCATGTAGCATTCAACCTAAGTCAGGACAAAAAAAATAAGAGGCCAAAGTTCTCACCTTTCTTGCAATGGCTGAGAGTAATGGTGTCTTTCACAGCCCACACAAAGAAAAGGGAGCTACGAAAATGGACAGCGCCAAAAAAAATGGTTACTTGGCTCATTTAGCTCTCTCAGGGGAGGAAAGATGGGCAAAGTCTATGCCTTTAGTCAAAATGGCGACACAAGGTTAGTCCTTGGAGGGTCGGTTGCTGGGTAGAGAAGGTAAGGTTAGGGTTTCTAGGTGTTGGTGGCTGATCGATGATGAATAAAGAAGGAGGAGGAGTAGTGGTTGTGTCACGTGAGAGAGGTGTGCAAGCTAAATAAATAGAGCTGGGTCCTTGGACTGGGAAAGAAAAGGGACGGCCCAGCCCAAGCAAAAAGGAGAAGGCAAAGAAAGGCAGCCTAGGTCACATGCCCCACGCATGGCATTTAAGTGAAAGAAAAGCTGGGCTCTGGTTTCGGATGAAGAAGGATGAGCCTAGCCCATGCCAAAGAAAAAAAAAAAAGAAAAGAACAGGCGGGCTTCAGTTAAAAGAGGAAGCCGGCCCAGATAAGTGAAAGACAGGCAGGCCGGCCTGAGAAGAGAAGAAAAGAAGACTGGCCAAGCCCACGCAGGGGGAAAAAAAGAGACCAAGACAGCCAGCCCAGGCCCACGTAAAGAAAGCACAAACAAAATGGGCTATCCAAATTAAATATTCCTTGCATGACCAAATAGGCGTAAACTAATATTGGTGCCTACTAAATTGAAGTTGGCCTAAGGTGATACACCGTGTTCGTATTCAAGACTACGCAATAACGGGCAATATAATTTTCTATGGTGTTGTCAAGTTGGATGAAACAATAAGTTAGGTCCGTATTGTAGGCAAAGACGACGACACTTCCCTAAGACAAAGGAAAATCGAGACATCGGTCACGCTTAAACGACAAGTCTCGTACGCAACCTTGTCTTGAGGGGGCAATTTGTGGGCACTGAAAATTTATTCGTGCCATACCATAATTAAATTAAATTAGTTAATTGGGCCAACCCTTTTAATTAATTTAATCAGGCCCAAAAGACTCACCAGTCAAGCCCAAAATAGACTCACAAGTCAAACCCAAGATGAAGTCCAGATGACCCCTAAGTCTGAACTCAGTCAAAATTCGAGTCAAAGCTCAAACTGAGGCTCAAGACAACTACCAAGTTAAGTCACGACCTAAAACCCGAATGACGTCCAAGTCAAGGCGTGGTCAAAAGTCAAAGTCAAAGTCAAAGATCAAAGGTCAAGACCTACGTCGGCTTACAAGTCAAACGTCAAAATCGACTCTCAAGTCAACGTCTGGTCAAAGCTCAAGGTGACTTCCAAGTCGGTGCTCAGTGTAAGGCTGGGAGACTTCCAAGTCAAAGTCAAAGTTAAACAAATAAAAGTCAAAGCAGTTTAGGGTAAAGCCTGATTGAAAAGGCCCAAAATCTAGGTCAAAACCCAAAACCCAAGTCAAGGCCTGTCTTGACTTTCAAAAGGGAGACTTTCCTATAAATAGGTTTCCTATCCCTCTTTATTGAAAGGTTGGAAAATCCATCCCTCAAAGAGAAAGAATCAGAGGATTGTATTCATAGAGATTGTACCCAATTCAAATCAATTGAATTCTATAAAAATTCAATCTTCATAAGTTGTGATTACAATTGTTTTGCAAATAATATTCTTTCAAGCTATAAAAGAAATGAAAACCATTTGTTAATTTCTAAAAGTACTACTCAACATTTTTAGGCCTTTGTTTGAAAATATAATAAAACAATTCCTAGTAAAATTTGTTGTAATGTTACAACTATTCAAAATGTGCCATGTATTATCCTTTTGAAAAGAATAAATTGTTTGGTTCTTTTAAAGCAATCCTAGTTATTGTCTCTCCCTTGTCCTCCTCTCCACCCCCCAATCAAAGTAGCCTCCGCTGTTGATGGGCTTTTCAGTATTCTTTTTATAGGTTCATAAATCAATCTGTTTTTTTATACTCGTTTCGAGAACAAACATTTAATTATATTGCTCCGAACTAAAATAATTACAAAAGAATCTAGGCATGCTCAAGTTTACAACGTACACCTGTCATCAGCCAAAACTATTGTTTACAAAATCCTGTATAGAAAATAAAAATTTGCTGACAAATCATATGACACTACGTGTAAAACGAACTTCGGTGGACCCACTAAATTGAAATTAAATGAAATTAAATTCCAGCCACTTAGAAGTTATTATGTGTCACTGATGATGCAGAAAATAGTAACTATTTCTCTTTTAGAATTAAGAAAATAATTACTAAAATATAGGACTAGGTCCAAAGCCTAACTCAAAACCCTAGCCTGGGAGCTTCTAAATAGGGGTCCTCCGATCTTATAATCAGGGGTGCTTAACATTCAGCATCCTACAAGTTTCAGAGTTCAACCTATAGATGAAGACAACGACCAGCTACCAAGCGACAAGGATTGAGATCAGCTAGCTCAACATCTTCTGCGACCTCAAATTGAAGTCGACTTCAGAGTTCTTCATTTAGATCACCGATCGAGATTAAGCAATGTAACCCTCGCATCGATTGATTTGGCTAACTAATTCAATGCTCGACATTTGTAGAATTCAGAGGCTCAGACTGCAAGCAATATTTAGCTACCAAGTGAGAAGGATCAAAACTTACAAGTTTCAGAGATAGCAATCAACCACTTGCAGATGAAGATCAAAAATCATTTCACAGTTCTTCAGCTGATTCTGCATCAATTAAGATCAAGCAATCACGCCATCGAATCATCCAAGTCACTATGAGTTCAAATCAAAGGATTATTTCATTGTATTCAATTTAAGGATTGTACCTAGACATATTACATGAATGCAAAAATTAAATTTGTTTCTCGATTTCTTGTCTAATTTATTTTAGGCTCGAAATTTCTGTCTCGGTGAAATGTCTCTGTCTCTCATCTCTTTCTCCAAGCAAATAAGTTGTATACTCTTTTGAAGAAGAAATGGCTCCTAAGAACGTCATCCTTCAACGGTCGAAGAAGAAGAATATCAGATTTACATCTGAAGGATCCGCAAAGGCTAATATTACATTTGGCAATCGAATCACTGAAGTGATAACTAGGAGCAGGACCAAAGTTGCTGCCTCCATCACCATAAAGTAACAGTTCGTGGCTCCAACTTTGCAGTCATGCAAAACTTAAATTTGGCTCCAACTTGCCTATTGATGGAGTCAATCAAATTGCTAGTCTCCCTAATTTGAAACTAAATTCTCCCACTATCTTCACTATGAGGAAGACTTTAACTCGTGGAATGGATAAATTCCAAACCTACATCAATCCTGTCTTTTTGCCTTTCGGTACAGAGATGACAATTATGATGATAGTGATTCTTCGCTAATGTCTCCAAGGGATTTGCATTTCTCCCAATTAGAAACTGAGTCTTCCAACACTGTCGTCATGCTAGTCATAGTGATAGAAGCTGTGAACTTGGAGGAACAATTGGTAGACATGAAGACCACCCTCGACACTCAAAGAAAAGCGCAGAAAAAAGCGCCCAAATTAAGCGTCAAAAAGAGTAGATTGCTGAGTTGATGAAGAAGCTGAGAAAGAAATCCTTTGATGCTTCCAACAAAGGTTTAGACGTTGAAGATTCTGATAAAGAGTCCAATCACAGTGAAGAATCTAACGATGAGTGTGGGGTAAAGAAGGATAGCTCTCTAGGCTCAATGCTTGTTGAGTAGATTCAAAACTTAATAGCAAACGCAGCCAAGGCTCAATTGGGAGGATGACCTCATAAGACACACTTGTATACAAAGAATTATACGAATAGAATCGATGCCCGTCGTGTGCCCCACGACTAACAGCCTCCTAAATTCAATCAATTCGATGGCAAGGGTAACCCCAAGCAGTACATTGCTTACTTCATCGAAACCTACAATAATGCTGGCATTAAAGGAGACCGATTGGTGAAACATTTCGTGTGATCCCTTAAAGGAATTACATTTGACTGTTATACAGGCCTAACCTATGAGTCCATTGAAAGCTACGGGCAAATGGAGAATGAATTCTTGAATCACTTCTATAACACACGCCGTGTAGTTAGCATAACATAGTTGACTAAACAAATCATATGACGCCACATGTAAAATGGACTTCAGTGGACCCATTAAATTGAATTTAAATGAAATTAAATTCCAACCACTTAGAAGCTACCTTGTGTCATTGATGATGCAAAAAATACTAATTATTTTTCTTTTAAAATTAAGGAAATAATTACTAAAATATGGGTATAGGCCCAAAGCTTAACTCAAAACTCCAACTTAGGAGCCTATAGGTAGGGGTCCTCCCCCTCATAATTAGGAAATCTAAACATTCAGCATTCTATAAGCTCCAAAGCTCAGATTACATACTACCTCTAGCTACCAAGCGATAAAGATCGAGCTCAGCTAGCTCAACATCTTCTGCGACTTCAAATTGAAGTCTACTTTAGAATTCTTCATTTAGTTCATTGATCAAGATCAAGCAACCTCGCCGTCTTATCGATTAATCTAGCTACCAAGTGAGAAAGATCAAAACTTGCAAGCTTTAGAGTCAGCAATCAATCACTTATAGATCAAGGTCAAGAACCATTTTAGAGTTCTTCAACTGATTCTACATCAATCGAGATCAAGCTATCATGCCCCCGAATCAATTCAAATCACTAGAAGATCAAATCAAATGACTATTTCATTGTATTCAATTCAAACCCATACTACATTAATGTAGAAATTAAATTTATTTCTCAATTTCTTGTTTAATTTATTTTAGGCTTGTAATTTGTGTTTACACCTATATCCAAGCCAGAACCTAATTCTAACACCATCAGTGCATTGTATCCTACGAATAATAGAAGTAGCTATGATGTTTTGTTTCTAGATCCTCACAGCATTCCTAGCTTGCTAAATAAAGTATACACTAGCCGAAGGAGTGCATTTTTTATCTTAGTGATTTTCCTTGTCATGCTAACTACACCACTTCAATTCTCATCTCTAAGGTCTTACTTACGAACTCCATCTAGTGTAGAAGAGTGCCCTGGATGTTGGCTAAATTCACATTTGAAGAACAAATGATAGCAAGCTTCAATCTCCTTCTGACACAAATTAAGAGCAATTCCCAGGAGTACCCTGCAAGACTTGAGCTAATCTTTCCTCAATCAAAAGCCTTCTATGAAAGCATGCCGAGGTTAGAATCGCAGTACAGTCCACCAGTAAATCCTTAAACATCTTCCCATTAAAGTATCATAAATCTATCTCACAGAGATCTTTTGTTAAGAAACACACTGCATTAAGCACAAGGGCGGAGCTACTAAGGGGCAAGGGGGCTCAATTGAACCCCCAGCTTTTTGGCAAAAAAATTTAAATATGGGACATTTTTGTGGATAATACAAATAGATATATATTAATTAGTTCCTACATATTCAACAAATGCATGCATAGTAGGGTGCTTGACTGTTCCTTACTCCGTTTTAGAGGTTACGAGTTCAACTCTTCCTTTCTCCTTTTATGTATTTTTTTTTTTTTGACCTTTTGGAAGTGCCCTTCCATTTTCTCTATTTTCATTTCAAAATGCAGCGCTCGTTCTCTTTTGACTTGATAGTTGACTCCTGCGGTCCTGCCCTCACTCACGCAGCCACCACGCACTCTCTCTCTCTCTCTCTCTCTCACACTCTCTGCCCAGTCGCCACCACTAGTGCCGCTGCTCACGAGCCGGCCGCCTCCACTTCCCCTAAGCGCTCCTCTTAAGTCCTAATTCCCAATTTGAGGTAACTTCCAAAAATTCCCAAATTTTTGTTTTTAATTTTGTTATTTTGTAAAGAATTATGTTTATTTTACTGATTTTAGTTAGATCCATATTAAATAATTGATTAACTTAGTGAATTACTCATGATTCATGAATTGAAAAATGAGAATTTTTACCTAATTGTCTTCTTGATTGAAGATTTAAAGTTGGGCTAATTTTGTTTGTAATTGCTTCCTTATTTATGTTTACTTTACTAATTTTTATTGAATTTGTGTTGAATAAGTGGTTAATTTAGATTTACTCATCAATTAAAAAAATTAGATTTTGCCTTTTTTGATTGAGAATTTAGGAATTAGAATTGGGCTAGTTTGTTGGTTGAAGATAAATTTTTAAATGATATTGTTGTTACTTATTTTTAAATTGATCTTTTAAAAGTCTCTCGAACGACGATATCATGCTTTACTTTCAAAACATGAGATCTCGTCAAGGACAACTTTCTTGAATGTAATAGCTACGTACTTCATTTCTAGAACTGTTAAAGTTTATGTTATGTGCATTATTAATCTCGCCCCTTTACTTTGAATCCTGTCTCCACCCTTGATCAAGCGTTGCATAGCTTCCTGCCTTCCTCCAAGGCCCCAAACTTCAAGAAAAATCATCCCTTGTCTTCGTATAGTCAGTGCCATCCACCCCTAGGAGTAGGGGTGTGCAAAACCGGTTAACCGGTTCATCGGTTAACCGAAAACCGGTTAACCGGAAATTCGGTTAGTGAAAACACCGAACCGTAACCGAACCGAAATTTGCGGTTAACCGATTTCTCGGTTAACCGAATTTTCGGATTGGCCAACATTCGATCCGTAACCGAACCGAAATATTCGGTTAACCGCATTTTCGGATCGGTTAACCAAACTTCCAGTTCAGTTAACGGTTAACCAGAGTACTGAAAAAAAAAAACCTAAATTTGGTACACACAACCAACAGTAGCAACAGGCAGCAGCAGAAGCCAGAAGCCAGAAGCAGTCCAACTGTCCAACAGACCAACAATAGCAAGTAGCAAATACTCAGTTTCAAACAGCAAGAGTCATAGGGCTGGGGAGAAGGAATTACAGCCTTGAAATGAAAACAACAATATCCATAAGTCCATAAGGACCATAACCACCGTAACCAACACAAAATGTCCTGGGGAAAGGGGGCAAAAATACATAGATGTCTAAATTATAAACTAGAACACATGATAAACAGAAAGTAGCATCCCACAAGCTCCAACTCATATATCATCTGATGCAACCATTGACTCATCTATAGCAATTGTAGGTTGCTCCAATGTCAAGTCATGCAAACCTAGAATTAAAAAAAACAAGTTTAGGACTATAGTTATAATGATAAGAGCAACGAAACAAAAAATCCAAACCAGACAGATTGAAACAAAAATCAAACCAAATCAAAACCCAGACAAATACAACCTAATCGAAACCATACTCATACATAAACAACCTGAAACAAATTGAAACCATACCCGGAAAAGTTGAATCGTGCGGCTCGGGCTTGGGAGAAAACTTGAGCAACTCGAACAATCTGGCGCTTGAAAAACTTGAACAACTGGGCACTGGAGTCTGGAAGAAGAAAGGGCCGAAGTCAGTCACAAAGGGTTGAAGAATTGAAGTCTGGAAGAAGAAAGGGCCGAAGGAAAAATTGAAAAAATGGAAGTCTGGAAGAGGGATGATGTAAGTCTCAAGGGTAGGAACAACCCAAGCCAACTTACAACAAGAACACAACCAAAACAAGTGGAAAACTCACGAACCAAGGGAGGCACGGTCGTGCTCAAGGGCACGGGGTGACCGTGCTAACTTGCTGCCTAAGCACGCCTAGTTTGTGATTTTCACGGTTTTGAGATGGCTTTTGTGTTTGGGCTCAAAACTGAATCAAAGCAAGAATTCTTGGCCTTGATTAAGCTTGAAATGAATATGAAAAGAAAAAAAGAAGAGAGGAATGAAGTTCACTGATTAGAACATGAAAAAAGGAGAGCTTTGGTTTAAGGAACCCAAAGCTAACTTCATGAACTTTAAGTGAATTCAATGGAATCTGGATAGTTCTAAGCCTTGTGATTAGATAAGATACACCACTAATCACTTAGCTTAGGGCCCTTAACCTTTGATTAGGATACAGATACACCACCTAATCAATGATTAAGACTCACTTGGACACCACCTTAATCGGCCTAATTAAGGATAAGCAAGTTAAGTGTTTGAGAGGAACACAAGACACAAAGTCTTTTCTTAATTTCAATACTCAAGCTTGTTGTTTTACAAAAGAGCAGCCAAGGCACTTATATAGCCTTGTGATTACATGAAAAGGGCTTTCCTTCTAGGCAAGGAAAGTCATTAAACTAATCCTATGCTTTAGTAATACACGGTTTAAGCTAAAACACACATAAGCTGAAAGTTTATATTACAAAGCACTTAATTTATCTTCCTAAGCCTTTTCCTTTGTACTAAGGAATGTAAATGACTCAATTTCCCAGCTAGGAAGGCAAGAGTGCACGGCTAGCCACCTCAAAAGGACTGAAAAATGCATGTGTGTCATGTCATGCTTGAGTGGTCGAATGAAAGCTTGCAAGATGGTGGTGTTTCACTTGTCCCACGCGTCTCTCTCACAAGTAGCTGAGTGGTGTTTCATCAAGCAGCTCAAAATGACCTAGTTGGCAGTCTTCCACCTTAAGCAAACCCATCTAGGAGGGAAATCCACCTTGCTAAGCAACCGGGTATCTAGGTGCCCGTTTCTGCCGTGACTTGTGCTTCATGGTTGACACCTCAAATGCTGAGTAATCTTGGATTTCCTTACATGGAAGGAAACCTCAAGATGTCTAGTTTACCCTCGTTTTTGAATCATAGCATTTGGACGTCGTTTACCCCTTGAATGAGCCTGATTCCCCAAACCGTGCAGATTAGACTCCAAAACAGCACAGGTTTACTAATTAGCTTAATTCACTAACCAATTGAACTCCAAATCTAGTAATTCCAATTGGACATGAAAGCTAAGATCTTGGGGACCCAAAATATGTAAAAATTCAAGACTTAAACCAAACTATATTATAAGAAATAAAAAGAACAAAACCGGGTTCATCCTGGCCCTGCTGGGCAGTTTTGACACCTTGGGTTTAATTGCTGATTTGAACGACCAAATGAAGTCCAAATTAGATGAAACTTGATTTGTTGGAAAGCTAACATCTTGATCTTCAAATCCATCAAAAAATATTAGACGTAAACCCTTAGTATGTTTGAGAAATTAAGCACACAAAAACGGGTTAGCTGCTGGATTTAACCCTTGCCCTGCAGTTTCAATGTTTAATCAAAACTTGGATGATTTATTCATCCTTAAACCAGCATAATAAGATTACCTAATTTGATTTGATTCTTTTTTAACAAAAGGGATGGAGGGATTTCCATCAAGGGAAGATGAGCCGAACTGCCGAAGAGAAGAGAAGACTGAAGACTGAAGTGAAGAGGGGTCTGGATCTGGAATTCTCGAAAGTGGAAAGCAAGCAAAGCCAACTGGCCAAGCTCTAGGGTTTTTTTTAATGCCCACTTTGTATACCCGTATTTAAAAAAAAAAAAAAAACGGTTTTTGGTTAACCGCGGTTAACCGCATTTTCTGGACCAACCGAACGGTGAACCGATTTCTTTTCCCGGTTTGGTTAACCGAACCGGTTATTTCGAATAATTTACTTCGGTTAACCGGTTTTTTTTATCGGTTTTTCGGTTTTTCGGATCGATTTTCGGTTTCGGTTTTTTCTGCACACCCCTACCTAGGAGACATTCGTTGTTACTCCACATTCCCCCCCTACTTCCTAGGGATCTACTAAAGAAGTCTGATAGCCATGCAGACTTTGTTCCAAGTTCCAACCTAGAATTTCCTTAAAGTTCAGCCCCCCAACCCCCAGAAGGGGCAATTTTCATTTTGAACGTGTTCGGTAAAATTAACCGTTTTAATAATTGTTAACTGTTTTATTAACTGTTAGCGGTTTTACTAGCGACTAGTTGTGATTCATCAATGGTTAGTGGTTAGCTATTCAATTAGCGATTTAAAATAAATTTGTTTGGCGAATGTAGATATTAAAGTAACAATTTATGTAAAATAATTAAAATAGACACAATAAATAAAGGTTTTTAGTAAACAAAACGAAGAATTTTGTAATTTACAAAGCAACCATTAGATAAAGGTTTTTAAATGCTACTTTCATTAGCTTTTGAAAAATACTACAGAAACCTCTAACCACTACCTTATTCACTACTTTACTAACACTTTTAAGTAGTGGTCTATAATATTTTGGCCACTACGAACTACTAACCTCTATTTCAACTTCTATTATTGAACACAATCATATCCTTTATCCCCTAACCCCCAAAAAACCATTAGCCTATCCTTATATGACAGTTATTTTTGTAAACAATATTATTAAAAAAATTGCCATTAGACAACTAAACCAAAAAAAAAAAAAAAGAAGATGCAGACATAAAAAATTATCCATGGTCAAATTAATGTCATGATTCCAAAACAGAACAATAATAAATTTATGCATTAATTGTTTGAAAAGTGAATTTCATTTAATACTTTAGATCTACAATTGTTTAGGATAAGTTGCTATCATAGGTGTTGTTTAATGTCGAATTATTCCAATTTTCCATCAAAAAAGACGGAAGAAGGTTTCTTTTTTTGGGGGTAGCGGGAGGGGAGGGAGACAGAGACGCCCATTTGTGGAAGCCACCGCGTGTTTATTCCAGCAACAGATCCACTTCTCATGTTGGCTAAACAATTTAGCTCGGCAATGATAATTTTACGGTGATTTTGAGCCTTCTCTTCTGTTTTTTTTAATAACTTGCAGTACATATTTAGCATTTGTGTTTTTTTTTTAATTAGATTTGTCCGTCAAAGTATAAGATTTGTAAATCCTATCATAATTGTACGGAAGTTGTTCTCATTTTACATTGGCTTTGTGTTGGTATCTTGTTATTTTATTAGTTGTTTTTCAAGTTAAACATCTAAATGGTGCAATTATGCTTTTCAATTGTTAGAGTATAAACATATTCTTGGGCATTCAACCATCAGCTTAAATTTTTGATTGAGATGGTTCTTGAATATGGTATCAGATCTTTTCTGAATGAGAGGTCTCGAGTTTGAATTTCAACAGCTACTATATTGATTCATTGCGCAAGGTATGAGGAGCCTCTGCAGATGTTCAATAATCAAAGTGCAGTCTTTATGCTAAAAATAATGTATCTCATCCATGAGGTTTACATACACTAACTAGATCAATGGACGTACATTCTGAAGAAGAATAAAATATTATATATGTATATACTAATTTTTGGATTTAGAGGTGGGTTTTAAAGGTGACGGCTAAAATTGTGTTTAATCTTTGACATTTAAGACTTGATATTTATTTAAATGCATTTAAAGCTGGTCTTCATACTTACAAATATATATATCAATGTTTATACAAATATAAAACTGCAATGGGGAGACCAGCTAAGAAGGTATGTAAAAGATTATTTGTCATTATACATGTGTTATAAGTTATAATATTTTAATCACCTTGAAAACACTAATTATTCTAGATAAAATTTAGTGGGACTTAGCTCAATAGATTAACTTATTAATTGTATCAATAAAAATATAAAGCAAATCAAAAGTCAACTCTTAAAGTTAGCGATAGGGGGAATTGAGTATAAAAGGGGGACCAGGGGGTCGAGTTACTCGAATAGGTCAACATTTCAATTCATTTCTTTTCTTCTTTTTTCATGTACTTTCCTTCTTTTCCCATTTCCAAATACTTCTGCTGATATTAGAGCAGTAATCGTAGAACCAAATTATTTTCATTTGGGTTGTCCCATTTATCCTGCTTCGTTTACTATCCTCTATCTTAATTTTCACAAATACATAATGACACTCGGTAGTATAAATTATTGAGAATAAATAGGTGTAAAAATCGAAGAGTTACACATATATTTCTAAAGGTTGGATTATCAACGTTCAAATTTTTCAAAATTTGAATTATTCACGTTCAAAAACCTCTTATTTAATGTTTTAATTTTGTTTCCTTACTTTAGAATGTATATACATGCATTTTCAGTATAAAGACTTGTGATGAATTTATCAAGGGAACGTTTGCCCTACGCAATATGGCAGAAACTTCAACCATTTCATACAAAGAGACAATAGAGCATGCCATTGGCTAGCCCAAACTTCCGTAAGTGATTGAATTGGGCTGCAAAGGCGTTGAATTAACCATTCCCCATATTACTTGGTCTTATATGAGGTCGGGGCCAAGCTAGACTTTTGTATTGAGGGCCAAATTAAGTAGTGTCTCTATTTATGGCAAAAGTAATTTAGAATAATATATGTTTATATTTGTTATAAAATTCTCAATTATGACAAAAGATATTAAAAAAATAAAGAAAAGGGGGTCAAATTGAAAGAAATAAATATGTCAAACAAGGTAGGAGGTAGGAACTCACAAAGAACTCACAAACCGATGCTCAAATAAAAGATAATATATGTTTATATTTGTTATAAAATCCACATTATCACAAAAGACAAAAAATAAAGAAAGAGGGGTCAAATTGAAAGAAATAAATATGTTCAAGAAGGCAGGAACTCACAAACCAAGCTCAAATATAAGCTAAAAAACTAGGGGCAAACTAAAAGAAGGAAATGAGCTACAAGACAAGAATTTGCTGTTTGTTGGATTCAAATACGGGACTCAAGGCAAGGTGCTGCTCCTTGTAATATACAAAAAAATCATTAACCAACTCAGTTACTAGATACTAATGTTTCATCATTGCAGCAAAAGTATTTAGCAACTTTTCTGGGTTGGGGAGGGGCCTTGTTGTAGCTTCACCCATGTTTGAGGCTGTATATATAATGTAAGAAACATGCTAAAGTGAATCGTTTTAGATCACATCTAATATTAACAACAGAGACCATTTATAATGCGAAACAAGGACCGTCTTGTTGCAAGACTTTACTTAAGTGTCTTGTTTTGGCCTAAAAATCATATTGTAATGTTTTTAAATTGAAAAAGATAGTATTATCGAATAGGAAAAGCATATTACAATTTATAAATTGAGTAAAATTATCTTTTTATATATAATTCATCATATTTCTAGAATACACACTTTATATGCTCTCACGGATAGGATTGATCCAATTAGGTGTCATTTGATATTTCATCGGTGTAGCCAACATATATTTAAGCATAGCAATTTATAATTAAGTGTAACCATTGGGAATTTGTTGATTTTAAATTATAAAATACATTAATTTAGGATGAGGCAAAACATTTAAGGCTATTTTACAGCAAAATATATATTATCACTAATTAATAATATATTTAATGCCAGGGTGTCTTTTATTAGGAGTAATAAACTATTAAAATCGCTTTTCATTATTTTTTAGTCTTACCCTTTAATAATTTATTAATCAAATCTAATTACAAGTCACTTTAAATTAATTACTAATTATTTTATAATTTTAAAAAGAAAGCTGATATATGTTGCCCTAAGGACAATAGATAAGAGCAATAAATGTGAACTCAAATTTGGTCTTGAATTGCAATTAAAATATATTTACATTGGAAAGGCAACAAAATTAATTGTAACAAATATCAATTAATATTCTCTTTCCATTATACCAAGAATGTTCCTTTATTCTCTTATACCTAATTTTCCTTATCTCATCATTCAATATTGCTAATCTCTTCTTTATTCTTTTTTTTTTTTTGGAGGGGGGAATGTTCAAATTTTGTAGCTCGTCATCTACCTTCTATCTCTATTGTGCATAATTCTTTGCAATTTTAAGCAGTATAGTTTAACTATCAATTCGACATTAATCAGCATCAACTATCCTTATAGTGATCAAAGGCGGCTTCGCCGCCAAATAAAATGAGAAACCCTAAAAGGATTGAAATAAAATAGGAGAATTGGTGAACCCAACCAAACAATGGAGACGAAGGACTGGAAATGACATAAATATCATCAAAGTAATGTTACATGGGTTAGATAGAAGCCAGTTGTGGGCTCGAAAACCCATTTTCAGAGGAAGATAAAAATGAAGTAATTCGATGAAGTATGGAGACTGAAAATACAAGTAAAATTTGATGGTTAACAAAATCTTTACCTTAAGGGTATTTTCAAAATAATATAAATATAAATTTAGAGATCATTAAATAGAGAAATTATTGTATTAATTTGTGTGGACCAATTAATACAAATTTTAATAGTTAATGCTAGGCAAGATTATTATTTACTGGAAAAAATTAATAATTTAATATTGAAAAGTACACAACTATCTGAATAATTGCAGCTTAAGGGCGTGTTCGGCAACAGCATTTTGGGCGGCGTTTGGCGTTTTGACTAAGTCAATACGCTCATTACGTAATTTTTAGTGCTCGGTAACGTAGTGTTTTGACTAGCATTTCAAGTAGCGTTTAGCGTTTTAAGTAGCGTTTTTGAAAAGTTAATCTATACTAATACATAATGCCAATCTTTTAATAACTACTCTTTCCTAATTTCTCAGCGATTTCAACTTTTCAGCCGTTTGATTTACTTAAAAATAAATCACAGCCATTAATTTTAACAATTTCACTACATATAAAATAATTCTTCTATACTGACCAATTACCCCCTACTTCCCACGTACATACATATTTTCTTCTCTCTCTACCCCTGCCCCTCCATCACTTCCCACGTCCCCACCTTCTCAGAACACACGTCTTTCCTGCCCCATTATTTCCCATGCCCTCACATTCCCAGAACTTTCCACCCACATAACTTCCTCTCTCTCTCTCCCCCTCTACCCCTGCCCCTCTATCTTCCTCACTGTTCTAACAACAAATCCAGAGCCACCCTATTCTCTCTCCTCCCCTGCCCCTCTAGCTGTCCTCACCTACTCAGATAGCCGCCCTCCTCGTCCCTGTTACTCTCTCTTCTCCATATCACTGGTATTGAGCCATATTCAACCAAATCGCAACTCAGTTGGGCAAAAATGTGAAGCGTGACCCGAAGCATGATGAATCTATGAACCCCAGATTTCAACCAACAATTGCCCCTCTTTTTTTTATACCTTTCATTAATATATAGTTGATTTCTGGGTTTTTGTTAATAGTTATTCATCCCCTTTCTGGATTTTCGCTCTTTTCTTATTATGGAGTCTAATGTTTGTGTGATTTCCAGATCCATAGTAGAACATCCCGGATCTGCCAATGAAGGGCATAGAAACGGTCTGCAGCTGTGAAAATGGTGGTGCCACCGGATCGGGCGCCGACCGTCAGCCACACCCCAACCAAGGAACGTCCATCGGTCACCACCGTCATGTAAGAGCAAGCACCCGATTTCTCAGGCTCAAGGCCGAGGTTGGGGGGCCAGATAGCCGGATACAGAGGACAAGAGGGACGACGAGTCAAGGTAAGGATTCCTTTATTTTTATCTGTTTGGATTCCTAACAACTTCAATACGTGAAATCTAAAAATGACCTGACGAGGGTTTTTTTTTTTTTTTTTTTTTTTGGAGGTTGAACATAATAAAGGCTTGAATTTATTTTTTTTCAAAAATAAATCTGGGCTAAGGTAAGGATTCCTTTTATTTTTATCTGTTTGGATTCCTAACAACTTCAATATGTGAAATCTAAAACTGACCTGACGAGGGTTTTCAATTTTATTTTTTTTTTACTGAGGTTCAACATAATAAGGGCTTGAATATATTTTTTTTGGAAAAATAAATCTGATATTATATCCGCCCGACTCCTACGCACCTACAAACTTGCCGCCCACATCGCCCACAACAAACTAACTCGCTGCTCACGTTTACCCTTTGAATGCCATTGTTTTTGACTCTCACCAGACTGTCAATTCCCCCAGTCACACACATATCTCACAACACCCTCTTCCCTCTCCTACACCGTATGCAACCCACCAATTTGGTTAGTGAACGCATATTTTCGAAGCGTTCTGATCTTCCTAGGTACACATAATGCCATTGAAAAAACTTACACCTTTGGATTTATGCATTGGCAATCATTTTAAAATTTTTGGATCTTCCTGGGTCAATTTGCCAACTTCGGTCATTGCTGTTGCAGGATACATTGGAGCTAATCTTTCGGAACCTGTATTTCCACCTCAATCTCCTCCAACATTAGGTATTGGATTTCCAGAATTCGTTGTCTATTCCCACCAGGCTAATTATTGATGTAAGACCCGATTGGGAGGGGGTTTTGTTTGATGCTTCTGGCTTCTGATGTTGATTATTTGATTTGATTAATTCTGTGATTTCTTGATTCTGGGTTTGATCTTTTGAGTTCTGGCTTCTGATGTTGATTATTTGATTTGATTAATTCTCTGATTTCTTGATTCTGGGTTTGATCTTTTGAGGGAACTGGTTATTTGTTGCATTCAATTTATTGCCTTCTGACGGAAATGGGCCACCTTTTTTTTTCCCCCTTTAGGGGGTTGGGGGGGGGGAATGGGTTGCTTGAGCATTTGGAGAATGTAGGATATTTAATTACTCAAAATCTGATGTTGAAGCACTCAGTATGTTTACTTCCTAGTGTAGTATGTTTTTTTGTCATGAATGAAGAATGGTAGCTGATTCAATCATTCAAAGCAGTTTACTCTTTCACTCTCTTCACCCTTTCCCCCCCCCTTTAGGAGGTTGTGGGGGGGAGGGATTGGGTTGCTTGAGTATTGGCAAGTAAATAACCAGACTTTGCTGCATTTTATTTCTGCTTCACGACTTTTCATCTTCATTTTAATCCCTTTAGTTCTTATTGGTAAGTAAATAACCAGACTTTGATTTCTCGGCAAAACAATCATTTTGTTCTGTTTCTGGGTTTTTTTGGGTTTGAAGAAAAAATGGAGGTTTCTGGATTTACCAGACACTCTGAATTTGCCTGTCTTTTTGAGTTTTTTGAGGGTTTCCGATGAAAAAATGTGTTGGATATGCCTTGATTTCAGATAGTCGAGACTTTCTGATCATGGCAAAAAGCTAATTCCAAAGTTCTAAAAGTTCAGTTTTTCCCTCTCAGCTGTTTTGTTTACTGGTCTTTAGTTTTAGTGGCTCCAGTGAAAGATTATGAGACTTCTATCCGAGAGTGTACTCTTGAAAGTTAGCTTCAAGTTCTATGAAAGTTTTGTTTACTCAAGGATTATTTGTGATTATCACCATTTACCATTAAACCGAACTTTTAGAACTTCATGAATCTTCATCCATCCTTGTCTTTTTGATGAAGGCATGCTGAGATTCCATGGCCTATGTTTGAGTCATACCCTCTTCGCAACATGAATTTGCATGTCGCCTATTTTCGCCGATGAGCTTCTTGGGCTCATAAGGGTCAGGGTTTAGCCCTGGCAGGCCTACCGTGGTAAACTGGGCCACTCTTACAATCCTCTCCACAGTTCTTGTCAAGAATCAAGCGTGGTGGGCTGGGTGATAGCAGAGATGTACAGCCCATTGGCATAATTTCTGAGTACTTAACTATGTGCCATTATACCTAATCATATTTATATAAAATAGTTTTTTGCATGGTGTGCCTAACCCACGTCCCTTCTTGAATATAATTATATGTTACAATGTCTTGAACGTATCCATCTAGCTCGCTATTATCACCAATACAAGGTCACAATTTGGTACTCTTCTGAGTATGGACTTCCGGCTATATTTTCATTGACTCATAATTATTTATCCGAGTGTTAATTATCAATCACTTAATTGTTCATTAAAAAATTAGCCATTGTATGAATGTCGGACTTTATTTCTTGATTCATATTGACCTCCCGTATATGAATCTCAGAGTTTTAAAATTCCTTTCAAAATTTGATGATGTATAACAAGCCTGTTGTCCTTAATTATTGTTGTATGTTTTGCTATCTTGTGGTCGCCAACTTTTAACCTGTTGCTATCCATATATGTTTTTCATTGATTATTCTATCATCTTTCCTAAATTATAATATTAACTATGTCTACAATGGCTACCGGTTCATTATTTGCATAGTATATGTCATGAAATGCCTACTTATTATTCCCTTTTTCCTTATCAACAAAAATACTTGGGACTAATTTTGTGAATATTGAATTAATCGAAGACCTAACCATTGTATTCTTTGTGCAATGAACCAAGTTAAACTTTTAGATGAAAATGAAATTAGTGTGTACATACTACGGTGTTGTTATTTTGGCTAAACATCTAATTGATTAGAGAGGTAATTGGTTATAGTACCGTTTACGTTATAAAGAAAATAAATAATGTAACAAAAAATCTCTTATGAGTACAGTGTAGTGAAAGATCCAAATGATCAAGGAAGTAATTGTCATTTATTACATAAATTATAAATATATAATGACACTTAATTACTTTACAGCATGAAGTTTAAGTCTCTTGCTCGGTTTGGAGAAAATTTTTGTCCCACGGGGGAGTACTAATTAGTTGTTGGGCTATAGATATTAGCCAACAAAAGGGCTTCTTTGTTGGGTCTACAAAATGTTCTTCTTTTTTTAAAATAGCTAGATTATTGTACGAGGCATTCCAACGAATTATCATTTGTTCTCTAACTTTTTAAATTTTTATTCCAACATGAAGGGTCTATCAAATGTTCTGTATTTTTTTTAAAAAAAAAGCGACTTCTTTTTTTAAAATAGCTAGATTATTGTACGAGGCATTCCAATGAATTATCATTTGTTCTCTAACTTTTTTAATTTTTATTCCAACATGAAGGGTCTATCAAATGTTCTGTATTTTTTTTTTTTAAAAAAGCGAAATTATTGTACGAGGCATTCCAACGAATTATCATTTGTTCTCTAACTTTTCTAATTTTTATTTTACAACATGATGCTCAAGTCTCTTGCTCGGTTTGGAGAAAATTTTTGGTCCCAAGGAGGAATAGTAATTGGTTGCTGGGCTCTAGATATTAACCAACACCAGGGCTTCTTTGTGCTCAATGTACATATGTGGAAATAGTTTTTACTATTGTACTTACGAAGTTATGGGGAAATTTTTATTTTACACGACGAAGTTTAAGTCTCTTGCTCGATTTGGAAGAAATTTTATGTCATAAGGAGAAATAGTTATTGGTTGTTGGGCTACAGATATTAATCAACAGAATCGCTTCTTTTTGCTAAATGTACAACTGAAGAAAAAGTTTTCAGTATTGTTCTTACTAACTTATAGGGATTTTTAGTTTTTGTGCAACAGCAATATTAATTATGGTTTAGTTTGATTTGGTATGTCAACTTATATAATCTTACGAAAATAGTTGTCGTGCTACATGAGTCAATGTGGCATGGGAATTGGATGAGTCAATGAAGTTGTGTCATCTTCTCAATGAGTCAATTATGTCTACAAGGATTCGATTATTACATCAACAATATACATACATACATACATACATATATATATATATATATATATATATATATATATATAATAGATATATATATATATATATATATATATATATATATATATATATATATATATATATATATATATATTCAAAATGCCTTTTTTAACATTGGTTTCCATTTTAGGCATGGTGATCTAAGTGCACTTCATTGTTTTTTTTATTATCGCACAAGGCAACCTCTTCTAACAATGGTAGATTAGTAAGGTTACCTGACACTTCTACAAATTCATGTGGTTCCTACATTGAATGCACGGCATGAGAATCCAAGGGTCTCATTATTATTTATGTGGTTGACAATTTATAAAATCATTTGTGATTATATAATACACAGTTTTCCTTTTGAAAAGGCATAATTTTCATTCATTTCTTTGTCTAGAGAAAATTCTACGCACGGTGGGGTCTAATATTTTGAATAAATAGCTTAGTGATTACCACTGAATACTTCCAAATTCTACAGCTTTGCATGTGCAGTAGTTTGTCCTTCAAATGTGAATACATCTAGAATTTCCCATTTTTGGTTTATAATTACATTTTCTATTTTTTATGTGTCATAACCTCAATCCATACATCATAAGAGACATTGCAGCAAATCATCGATTACGTACCCAAACTATTCCACTATAAGATGTTCGGTTCTAATTCTTAATCTATAGTCTACTCCCAATAAAGAATAAGCTAGCCAACTAATTTTCTTGCCTCTTCTTCATTTGTAGTCATTTCTTGCAGGCTTGCCCTTGATATTGGTATTTGTTGAGGTCAGTGTGTCATACTTCTCTATTCATTACGTTCGCATATCATTCTTTGTTTCTATTCTATTGCTTTTTAATTTCCTTGTGGAAATAATATGCACATATTGTTTGTTTATATTCTGGTACTATTATGCACATATTTGTTACAATATATGATGTATGGTATGCGTCATAAGAAAGACATCGATATTAGCACGAGAACTTCCACCCGTCTATACAGATTATCCATTGTGTACATCTCCATATAAATTAAAACCAAGATTCGATATACATACTATATGTACCTTTAGTTAAGATGGAAAACCTAAAAGTCAACATTGAAGAGAATAATAATAATTCTACGTACAAACATTATCGCAAGATTTACGATGTAAATAATATATGTATATAAATAGTCATTACCGTACTTAATATAAATAATATATGTACATAATAACTATACCACGTATTAGGATATTAGAAATTGTTTACTTACGTTATTTATACTAACATATCAAGCAAATTAAATACACCCTTTACATTATCAAACTTTGCGACACTTCTGAAATTCCTTCAATGAATAATAACTCATTTGTGAAACAAGAGGCAGTATTCTCAACAAGTTGCCTTGTTCATTCCCTAAATATTATATACAAAAAACATAATGTACAACTCAATGGAACGTAAAAGAGCATGAAATCGAGGGAAACTCCATACAAAATCATACTATGAGATTCATATTTTAACAAACAATGACATACATTCACATACCAATCAAATTAAATACACCCTTTACATTATCAAACTTTGTGACACTCCTAAAAGTTTCTCAATGAATAATAAGTCCTTTGTTAAACAAAAGGTAGTCTAATTTCGCTTTGGTTTTATCCTCCAATACACATTTTTCATCAAATTCTCAGCATTATGTGTAGCTCATTTCCTAAATATTAAATACACCAAAAATAATGTACAAAACAATAGAACCTAAAAGTGCATGAAATCGAGGAAACTTCAATACACAATCATAAGGTGGGAGTCACATTTCCCCAAATAGTTAGATACATGTACAAACCAAGTAAATTAAAAACACCCTTCACATTGTCAAAATTTGTGACAACCCTGAAATTCCGTCTAAAATCTGTACACAATCATATTGTATAGGGGAAAATATGTCATTAAATAGTCTAGCTATGTAACTATATCTACGTCACTGAACAATAAAATGATGAACTTTTACCTAATAAAGCACATAATTTTCCTGAAGTAGTGATGGAAACTCCAAGTGGAAGTGGTGAGAGCACTGTAAATAGGCTTCGAGCCAGACTTGCTCGACAAAACGCAAGATGGAGGCTATTTACTCGGCGCAATCCAGATCACACACAATCGCAATTCATTGCGGAACGCGAACGCTATCAGTCACAATCTAGAGAAATTCAACTAGCAATTGCACGTAGCACTCCACCTAGAAGAAGGTTCTTCAACCGTTTGAATTTCACGGGAACTTTGGTTTCTTGTGGCCATTGTCGAGCAACCATGTGGTTGGATGAGAGAGTTGCAAGAAGTAGTGTGTCACAACCTCAATTCATGATATGTTGTCAAAGTGGACGTGTTATGTTGCCGCCACTGCCCCCACCTCCTCCAGTGCTAAACACATTGTTGAATCAACCTAATTTTCTTGATAACATAAGGATGTATAACTCCATGTTATCATTCACATCAATGGGTGGAGCTATCGACCACTCTGTAATGGATGGGCATGGTCCTTACTCCTTCAGAATAAGTGGAAATAATTACCACCGAATTGGTTCATTACTCCCTTCAGAAGGACAGCGACCAAAATTTGGTCAGCTATATATCTATGACACACATGACGAAGTGCGAAATAGATGTCGGGCTTTAAATGATCAACAGAGTGTGCGTGGAGTTGATGAGGAAATATTACATGCTTTACAACATATGCTTGATGCTGTGAACCCTTATGTGAAGGTTTTTCGCAATGCACGTGATATCTTCGAGGCGGATAATGTGATTAATTTAAGTATTCGCATTATTAAAGCATGGCCTGGAAGACAATATACACTACCCACTGCGGATGAAGTTGCAGCTCTCATAGTCGGTGGTGACGTTAGAGGTGAAGAGCATCGAGATATTATTGTTCGAAAAATCGGTGGAAATTTACAGCGAGTATATGAAACGCAACCATCGTATATGCTCCTTCAATACCCACTCCTATTTCCTTATGGAACGGATGGTTGGTCAGCGCACATTCAATGTGTGGGGGGATCAAGCAGTAATCGAGCAATGGTGACAATGAGAGAATTTTATGCCTTCCTCATACAATATAGGCTCGACGAAGGAAACATTTTGCTTCGATGCGGCAGATCGTTCCTTCAATTTATTGTGGATTGTTATGCTGCAATTGAGGCTTGGAGGTTACTATATATCAAAAATCACCAAAGCACATTGCGAGCAGAATTATACAGCGGCTTGCAAGATGCTGTTACTGCTGGTGAAAATGATGCTCATGCAGTGGGAAAAAGGTTAATACTACCTGCATCATTCACAGGTGGGCCACGCTATATGAGACAACATTTTTTGGATGCAATGGCCATCTGCAATCAAATGGGTTATCCAGATTTTTTTATCACATTCACCTGCAATCCTAATTGGCCGGAAATTCAAGAAGCTCTAGCATAACAACCAGGCCAATATGCAAATTACCGGCCAGACATTATTGCTCGAGTATTTCGCTTAAGGCTAAAAGAGCTAAAACGAGACTTCAAGGAGAAAAATCTTTTCGGTAAAGTTATTGCAGGTAATGTTGTCATCTACCCAGTTCATGTATTTAGCATTTTATTAAATCTCAATATTGTTTTATTTATTGGCATTTATTTTAATCCTCCTATCCTATACTCATCCGTTACATCCGTAGATATACATGTTATTGAATTCCAGAAACGGGGATTACCACATGCCCATATATTGCTAACCCTTACAAGTGAGGACACGCTTACGTGCACTGAAGACATCGACCGTATTATATGCGCAGAGCTCCCTGATGAAGACACTGACCCCCTCGCATTTGAAACTGTTACAAGACATATGATACATGGTCCATGTGGGACTGACATCCCGTATGCTCCATGCATGGATGGTAACACGTGCACAAAGCATTACCCTAAGAGTTTTTGCGATAAGACCATTATTGAAGAAAATGGTTTTGTGAAATACAGGCGCCGGGATGATGGTCGAAGTGTAACTATTCGTGGTAAGAGAATGGATAATAGATGGGTAATCCCATATAACCGTGATCTATGTGTCAAATACGATGCACATATTAATGTAGAGCGGTGTGCACAAAAGAAGGTCATTAAGTACCTTCACAAATACATGCATAAGGGAGCTGACAGAGCTACCATAGTGATTGAGGACAATGTCCAGAATCCTCAACAGGGGATTGGTCCTCCTAACTATGAAGATGTCAATGAGATTAAACAATACTTGGATTGTCGTTATGTGTCACCAGTGGATGCTGTTTGGAGAATATTTGAATTCGAGATCACCCAACGTTATCCGTCAGTTGAACTATTGCAGTACCACTTGCGGGGACAACAATATATTATATTCAATGATCGTGATCGACTTCATAGGGTTGTGGAGGAAGGAGCACAGAGGGTTACTATGCTCATAGGTTGGTTCATGGCGAACATTGAAGATCCTGAAGCAAGATGTTACACCTATGCAACATTCCCATCTTATTATGTATGGAATAAAGGAATGAGGAAATGGACTAAAAGAAAACAAAGGGTATGCATTGGTCGACTGCCCTATGCTCACCCAAACATGGGCGAGAGATACTATCTGCGAATGTTGTTACACATTGTTCAAGGAGCTACATCATATGAGGATTTAAGAACCGTTAGTGGAATATTATATTCAACTTTTAAGGAAGCTTGCTTGGCACGAGGGTTGGTTGATGATGCTAATGAGTGGCATGCGGTACTAGCAGAAGCATCAATATGGGCAACAGGGGCCGAACTTCGAAGTATGTTCTGTTCAATGCTTATGTTCTCAGAAGTGTCTGACCCCCATCGATTGTGGGAGCAACATTGGGAAGACCTTACTGATGATTTGCAAAGACGAATAGAGAGGGATCTCAGAGACCATAGTTTACAGATTACTGTTGAACAACGACAGGACCTTGGACTTTATGAAATTGAGATGATTTTGAATAAGAATGGCAGATCATTAAGGGACTACCCTCCTATGCCTTTGCCATCACCTAATCGGGTGCATCAACTTGGTAATAGACTTATTAGAGAACAACTTGATTATGATCAAGAGCAAGAAAGCCATAACCTACAAATGTTGCTACCAACATTGAATTCAGATCAAATGCGAGTTTTCTAATCAGTTATTCAAGCAGATGAACATGGAGAAGGAGGTTGCTTCTTTATTTATGGCAGTGGGGGAACTGGGAAAACATATCTTTGAAAAACTATCGTAACACATTTTAGGTCAAAAGGGTTGATAGTGCTATCCGTGGCATCCTCTGGAATAGCTGCATTATTATTACCTTTTGGGAAAACAGCTCATTCAATTTTTAAAATACCAATTGATGCAGATGAGACATCCACATGCTCCATTTCTAAACAGTCTGAATTAGCACAGCTAATTAGGGAAACATCACTTATCATATGGGATGAGGCTCCCATGACCCATCGCTACACGGTGGAAGCAGTTGAACGGTCTTTACGAGATCTATGCAATCAGAACCAAATATTTGGGGGGGAAATGGTCATTTTTGGAGGTGATTTTAGGCAAATACTTTCTGTTGTTACAAAGGGTAGTAGAGCAGATATCGTTGCATCTTCAATATCAAAGGCAACCTTTTGGTCTTACTGCAACATTCAACATCTTAAAACTAACATGCGCCTTATGCATTCAAATTTAACTGACAATGAACATGAGCGGTTACGAAGTTTTGCAGAATGGACTTTGAATGTTGGCAATGGTCGTGTGCAAGGATACTCATTTTTAGGCGGTAGTGAATTGGATTGGATAAAGATTCCTGAAGAATTTCTCATTAAGAATGACAACAACGGCCTCACGAACTTGATAGAATTTGTGTACCCAAGATTAGTGAAAAGATACAAAAACGAGTCATACTTTCAGGACCGTTGTATATTAGCCCCCCTAAACACTGATGTGGATGAAATAAATTCCAAGATTCTATCAATGATTCCCGGTTGTAGCTGTACATACCTGAGTTCGGACACATTCCTAGCAACCAACATTGATTCCGTTATTGATGACATTAATCCACCAGAGATGTTACATGGTATGAACTTTTCAGGATTCCCGAATCATGAACTTCAGTTGAAAGTTGGTGTGCCTGTTGTTCTACTAAGAAATCTTAACCCATCAATTGGGTTATGCAATGGCACTCGCTTGATTATTGAAAGCCTTGGTACGAAGGTTGTCCAAGCCAAAATCTTAACTGGAAGAAATATTGGGCATGTAGTGACTATTCCACGGGTTGACTTAAGTCCTTCAGCTAAGGACTCGCCATTTGCCTTAAAGAGAAGACAGTTCCCTCTGAAATTGGGTTTTGCAATGACAATTAATAAAAGTCAAGGCCAAACATTACAATATGTAGGAGTTTATCTCCCGAAACCTGTGTTCTCCCACGGTCAACTATATGTAGCTATCTCTCGCGTCACCTGTCCTTCAGGGCTGAAGTTCTTAATTTACAACAAAAGGGATGTGCCTCACAACATGACCAAAAATATTGTCTACCGTGAAATTTTTAATGGCATTCCTGATGCTTGGTTAGTCCCTTCTACTCATATAACAATGGTGTTATTTGCATTCGTATAGATTTCATTCGCTGTCATGATGTGTTCACTACATTGGATTATGCTAATCTATTTTCTTCTTTTATTAATGGTTACAGATATGTCAGGTTTAGTGCACACTTCTATGCCCATATGTGCTATCAACCCTTGCAATAGATCGGTTACCCTAATTGTTCGACTTGTGCGATCAATGACAGTTCGAGTATATGAGCAACGCACACTGTGGAAAGTTATATTCATGGACTATCAGGTATTGGTTTATTGAAGTTGCTGAAAATTTTCCTACTATGTACAAGTATATTGCTTATCAATGGAGTTGATTGTTTTATAGTGTGATGAGATATTCGCTAGCATAGAAGGTGATGCTCAAATTCACCAATGACGATCTATACTCGATGCTGGCAAAGTTTACCACATCTCCGGGCTCTTGGTTGATGCTGCGACAGATGGAGAGAGGAATGTGGTAAAGAATAATTTGAAGTTGGTTTTTACGCCGAGATCGCGACTCCTTGGCATGGTTGAGGATTGTCCTGATATTCCTTACCAGCACCTACCACCTTGTGTGTCATTCATTGATGTCCCTCGGCGTCTAAGAACACGTGACAATATTGTAGGTACGTATAACTAACACGGTGAACTTAAGTACCTATATTTCTATATGTATTTCCTCTCAATTATCTATAACATTTTCATATCATTTTGTTGTACAGACGTCATCGGCATGGTAGTGGCAATATCGCCGTTAGAAACGACAAGGAACAGGGGCACTGTAAGGCGCGAATTATTACTTTCTGATATGCAGTATGTATTTCCATAAGTATAGATTTTTCATTTTCTATTAATACATATTACTCTCCCTAACAATATTAGTACATCTAATTCTTATATGTAGCATACACCCGTTGAGGCTAACTTTATGGGGAGATTTCGCGGAAGTTGAGGGTACCCACCTTCAGCAATATTTGGGTACTGAAAATATACTTCTTGCTTCTAGAGTGCACATTAGAGAATATCAAGATACCATCACATCCCATTCATATACTTTTACCCCATCAGATTTGTTAGCATCACTATGATGGTATACTTTATTAACATCTTTTCTTGCATAAAATGTACTTTTAGGAATATCGGTCTCTACTTTACTAGTTAGTAGATTGCTGATTAACCCGGACATTTAAGCAACAGAAGACTTTGAAGGATGGTATATACAACCAACAACATTAGTTTTAATTTCCATTTCCCTTATAAGTTATATATACTTGATCTCACACATGTTACCCTCCCTCCATATATTAGGTTCTCGGGCACTAAGGGTGTGATGACCCATTTTGATTTCATGCGTAAGAGAACATTACGTATGTACCATCTAGAGAAGTTGTTCGATGCTCGAAGGATTAGATTATATGAATATGCATCTACGCGAAATGTAAGCTAGAAATTTGCCTTACAAATGTAACTTTATGCTTGCATATATTCTTTTAACAAAACATAATCTTTACAGTTCACAATATGCAGGTAAGATATTGCCGACTTTTTGCATACGTCATTGAAATTCACCCGTTGATTTATGATGCCTGCACTAATTGCAAAAAAAGTGATCACTCTTACGTATTCGCTCTGAATGTACCTTACTGTACATGTCAATCTCCAAATTTGACACAAAAGAGGTTTGCTTACTTGATTGCCTATTGTTGTGTACTTTGTTCTACTTTTCCCAATGCATGTTTGCATTACTATAACCATCCTATGCTATTAAAAATTATAGGTATATCTTCAGAGTTCTCTTGCAAGATAATACAGGTTGTAGAGAGTTTACAGTTCTTCATGAGGATGCTTGAATTCTTTTGCATACGACGACTACCTAGTTGGATGTGTATGCATCACAGGTATTACAGTTTTCCCTACGTATCATAGTTAACACAGTTTATTCTTTTATTATTGACTATATCCTATGTTAATATTTTCTACAGCCATATGGTCATCTATCGCTTTATGCGATTATAGATGATTATATAGGTGAACCATGGGTATTTGTCATGGAGCCCCCACGTCACTATGAAGTAGAGGTTCCTATCGCTTTAATTGCACCGGTTCATTGGGAGGAAGAGGTTTATTACTTACGAAAGACCAATGTTAGGTACACCAGGTAGATCACGTGTAAATATAAACTTCAACTCCATCATTGTCATTCAAATTATATTTCTAAAATTTTATTTCCTCTGTAGGTATAAAAGGAAGAGGTGGATTCTTCGTCATTGGCGTGATAGATTAGTTGCTTATCATATTATTTAGCATATCTTTTGTCATAATCACTATCTACTATTTCTATCATACTATTATAGACCTTTTTCTAAGTCATGTGGTTTTTTGTGGTTTTTAGTTGTTCATCCCAATGGTTATATATGAATTTGCTATCCACATATATTTTTCATTGATTATTCTATCATCTTTCCTGAATTATAATATTAACTATATCTACAATGACTATTGGTTCATTACTTGCATATTATATGTCATGAAATGCCTATTTTAACATGCACCGTGCATAGCACGGGTCCAGACTAGTAGTATTAACGTTTTACATTTAAAAGTAGCGTTTCATATTTTTTTACCAAAAATTACCCTTTGGAAATTTTATCTTTGGAAATTATCTATATCCTTTTATGTCAATTTACATTAATCAGCTAATCCAATAGCTAAATTTGCCGAACATATTTTATTCAACTGCTCTTCTAAATAGCTATCCGCTAACAACTAAATTAGAAACGCTATCCGTTACCTGAACAGCTATCCGCTACCTAAACCGCTATCCGCTAACCACTAATTTCGCCGAACAGGGCCTAAGTATTGCACGTAGAACAACGTTTATCATTTTCCTTTTAAAAGTCACCCCACAGAAAGAAATTATTTAACAATAACTTTTGATTTAATCTAAGATTTGATATTCTCCTTTTTGCTTCCACCGAGTGAGATCAACTACCACTATGCGTTGATTCTAATGTTAAGACAACTAGGCAAGTGCACAAATATAGCGCAAATTGTGTGTTACATGCCGACGTACACGATCGAGTATCGTACACACTCTTGTAAACATGGACCATAGTTTGCGCGACAGCTAGACAAGTGCACAAATACATTGCATATCATATGGTACATGCTAAGGTACACGGAGTATCATACACTCCCTTGGAAACACGCAGCCTAATATATGCGTTGGCACTAGCGGAGCTAGAATTTTAAGTAAGGGGGCGAGATTGGAAAAATTAAGGGGCACTTCTTAAAATTAAAAAAAACCAGAAAAGGCAGAACAACGAATCGAACCAGGGACCTCCCATCTAAAGTAAGGGGCAACCACCACTCTGCTATGTATTCCTATAATGTGTACTTATGAACTAATTAATATATATCTATTTTTCTTATCTACAAAACATCCCACATTTAATTTTTTTTCAAAAAGCTGGGGGTCAATTGACCCCCCTTGCCCTAACATGGCTCCGCCTATGTGCGTTGGTGCTGGTATTTTAATATGCTCGAAAGAATTTACGAAGTTTTTAACACAAAAAAGAGAAAGAATTGAACGTTGGTGCGCTAGTGGAAGAATTTACAATAGCAGGGTTTACAAGGTAAAAGGAGGTCCTAGGTTCAAGCCTCGTGAAGTATTGTAACTTGCTTATTTGTTAATTTTCCTGTTAATTTTCTTTTCTTTATTTCTCTCTTTTTTTTTTTTTTTTGGGTAACATCTACTCATTTTTCTTGGATGCAAAATTCAATTCATATATTAGGATTTGTTTCCCTGATAAGTGATGAAAGTGATGGGGATTTTTTAATCTTCATCTTGTATAGCTGTATGGTGAATTCATATTAATGTTCACTAAAGTAACAACTTGACAACACTAAAATATGAATTAATGATCACCATAATAATTATAGTTTTAAATTTGAGTATATTATCACTAAAACCTATTTTAATTTTTCAATAAAATGGCAACTAAACAACAACAAAATAAAGTTACTAGATTCATATGTTATCTTCATGAATTTACTTGGTAACGCTAGATGTGTTATATTTTCAATATAGAAACATGTCAAATATAGCAAGGTGCTTGTATGTTATACACTACTTTCTTATTTTTGGTTTGAGTTGTAACCTACCTGACTGTTGTCTTCTTTAAGTTTTGAATTTCACTTATCAATTGAAATAATTAGTTTTCAGATACTTCTAGTGTTTTTGGTTATTCCATTGTTTCAGTGTATAATATAATAGCATTTAGTGCATGATAAAACGTTTTTCAATGTATTATGGAACAATATTTAGTATACAATAGAATATGTATCAAACAAATAAAAAGATGTTTGAAAAAAAATATTTAGGAAGGTGTCTAATAGAATATATTTATAAAAAAAAACTAGGCAAATGTTGCAAACAAATAAAAATAGCTAGGAAGCCAATATAAAATATATTAGTGTATAATAGAATAGTGTCTAGTGTATGATGAAACAATATTTAGTATGTAATTTTTTTTGGAAAAAAGACATCTAAGAAGATGTTGAAAAAGATAATAATAGACAAAGTAAGGATGATGTACAATAGAATATTTTTTTAAAAAAATAAAATTAAGCAAATGCTACAAAAAGAGCGGATGTCACCAAAAAAAAGGTGATGCAGAGGAAGCCACGAAGATCGTCTTTTTCCTCCAAGCTAAAACTACTGTCCAAATGGGAATAATGATGACTTTTGGAAGTAGGACTCAAAGTCTTGAAACTCCAAGGTCATTATTAATTTGAGGCTTTTGAGATCATAATTAAACTAGGAAAAGGGTGATTAGGCAAATTATTAGCCTTAAATAAGAAGTTTAGCCATTTTTTGTCCACTGCCACTCCTTTTGTTAATTTTCAGGTTCTAGTAGAGCATATCCTATAAATTTTATCTCAATTCTGACTAGGTAAATTGCGATCCAATTTTTATAAATTAAGCATGGATAGATAGCCACAGATGTCTATTTTTCAAGAGCCTTGAATCATATTCAAACTCCAAGTATTGGGAAAACTATGGGCTGTGAACTGAGCAAGGGTTAGGGTAGGGCTAGAAAATGCACAGTTTTAATCATGGACTTAATTGGGCTAGCAAATGATTGAATTAGGAGATGAGATTTTATGGACAGCTGGAGGAGTCATCTAGACGATTTCCCACAAAAGATCATCTTGAAATTCCTCTATTTGGATTACATAATGATGTCACCAAGATGATTCAAGTGTAGCCAATCCCAACTCAGCATTAAATCCTATTAGTTCCCCTTAACTGCACAATGGTTAAGATTTCATTGGTTAATTTACTTGTAATCCTATTGGCTAGTACCTACCTAGGAGAAGCAGACACCAAAGCTATATAAAGGCTAGATACCCTTGTAATTTAATTTTCACGGACTTGATGATGAATTTTAATAGCTTGTTGCTTAGGTATCTCCTCAAAAATCTCAATTATCTTTATCTTTCTAAGTAGAGTGGTGAGATTGAATCTACCCTTTAATTTAATTCTTGGTGCCTTTGCTCTAGAGGATTAAATGATGGGTTGATCCAATCGCTAGAAGATTTGGGGTTTTTCTCTCTCTTGGATTATCTTGGAGAGATTTATCTTCATCAATATTTAGGGGTCATCACCAAGGGTTTATAGCTTTATTTGGTCAATGGATTTCACCATGGATCAAATAGTTAGGAAGGTGTACAGTATAATATATTTATTAAAAAAACGAAGCAAATGTTGCAAACAAATAAAAATAGTTAGTGAGTCAATGTAGAAATATAATAATGTTTAATAATAGAATAGTGTTTAGCATATGACAGAATATTTACTGTATAGTAGAATATATTTTTTCAAAAAAGAAAAACTCTGCAACTGTTAGAGAAGAAAATAATAGACAAAGTTAGGAAGGTGTACAATAGAATATATTTTTTTTAAAAAAAATAAAACTAAGTGAATATTGCAAAAAGGTTAGGGAGGTAAAATTTTAAGAAAAATTAAATACCTCAACAACTTCTAGTTGAAACTTGAAAGGGATTGAACTTGGGACATCATGAACCATAATTCAATTATTTGTCATTACTTTACTTTACTTATATTGAAATATAATGAGCAAATCCAATAATTAACCTACATTATGCGCAACTTTTGAATGGGCCGCATCCTATACTGTGAATTTTGAGATTTTAGCCGCTTGTTTTGTATGTCCGTATCTGGAACATTTAAGCTAGCTTTAGATTAGCTTAAAGAGGATGAAAAAGTTTTTTTTTTTTAAAAAACAATAATTGATTAGGCAGAATTCCTATAAAAGAATTTGAATGTGTAGATATATTTAAGCAGCTAATTGCCAAAATATGGTTGTTCAAGTGGTATGATATTTGTTCCCTATAAATAAGGTTTCGAATTTGAATCTTATGAATAAAAAAATATCATGAGCGAACTATATCTCTTATTGTGCAAGCATTCGTTCAACTTCAATTAAATGGAAGACCCAAGACTAAAAAAGTACTTAATTTTAAATTAATTTATTTAAAATAGATGAAGTAACCTCTCAATATAAAATCCACAGTAAAATTTAATCGAACTAATCAACTATTATTTAGAGATGGAGTAACTTATTAAGACTTATATTCTAAGTCGGACTAATTACGTTCTCTATTTTCTGAATTGAGACAAAACTCAAACATATCCGAAGCATATGTAGTGCGGAGTTGATTAGGTCAATCACTGTTATGCAACTTTTCAATGGAAGAACTCAAATTTAGATGTGTTGTAACACATTTTTCCCATAAGATAAGTGTAAGTGTGACAAGTAAAGTTTAACCATATTTTGATCATCACTCCTCCTCTCAACCACGCTTCTGATCTTACTCTTACTAGTCTGTTAATATTCTTAGTTGAATATTCTTTTTTTTTCTGGGAGGTTAATGTTTTGACCTCTCTAAGGTCGTGGATAGTTATTCGGAAATAGTTTTAAGAATCGTTGATTGGCTCCATAGATCACCAGAAACATTTCCAGTCTGCTTCTCCCTTGCTCACACGCTATCAGAAAAAACTTTGTAAGAGGTCATCAATTCTAAAAATTCTCCACAGTAACGCACTTGTTTATAAACTCTTAAAAATAAGCTCCCTAAAAAAAAAATGCAACTTTATCAATATAAGTAATAACTTCAATCATTTTACCAATGCCTAATCCACCACCAGGTATTACAGGCTGTTATTAGCCAACGGAGTATTATTAGGGACAAGTAGTTGTAACATTTTTGGGTTTTGACCATTAGTGTTTTTATTTTATTTTATTTTATTTTATTTGGGGGTGGGGGTTGGGGGGGGGGGGGGAGGTGATGCCCATGTTGAGTGACTTTGACTCAAATATCAGTTGTCAAATTATTTACCTAACGTAAGATATCATTATCTGAGTTTATCTAGTCATTCTAAATTAATTAAAATATATCAATAGTTTTCATTATCCGGAAGGCACAGCGTTTATCAGCGAAGTTTCCACCTTCAGACATTATCCAAAAAGTTACTAACAGTGGAGATATGGCTTCCAGCTGCTAAACACACATAATTAGGCTCGTTTCTTCAGTCGATGTCTTGATCATTAGAGTATTCTCAACCGGAGTTCTAGTTTTTAGAATTCTAACATGACACATCAGCAGAAGTTCTATAGTTCTGGAACTTGCATTCCTTCATTCTTCCAACTAGTGCAACTCATTTTAGGACAAATGATTTAATATTTGTTGATGGAGCCCACCACTAAACATATTTTATTTGTTTTATGTTGCTAAATTTGTTTTTGAATATTTGATTTTGTATAAGTTAAAAATAATTTATATTTTCTGAACGAAAGAATATGTAATTATCTTTCCGAAAATTCTATTAATTTTTTTGAAAGTCTCAAAAAATTGATGACTTAATTTCTATTGGTTGAACGAATACAAAGCATATGGAATATAATGTAGAATTGAATTGATACAAATGCAAATATGAGGATTGACAATGAAGAAAATTACAACTCAAGTGTTCGATATTTAAAACACTAATTTAGATGACGAAGATTGAACATTTTAAAAAAAATACAACACAAGTGACTGACGAATAACCATCGACACCTACGGTTGTGAGCTTTGTCGCGCCTTATGTCAATTTCATATTTCCTCGACAAGGTCTGATTGGAGACGTGCATGTAGTGCTAAGTCATGCATTTCTGCTATTCTACGGAGGTAGGCAGCATAGCAAGGATGATGGTCCTGTTGGACATTTGGTTGCGGGGTGCTGTCCTCCACACCATCGTAGTCGAAAGCAAGGTCAAACGAATCTCGTTCGTGTTCAATGATCATGTTATGGAGTATAACACATGCCTTCATTATCATACCCCACTTAGCTTTGTCCATGTTTCGAGCAGGACCGCGAATGATAGCGAAGCGGGCTTGTAGAACCCCAAACGCTCTTTCTATATCCTTCCTAACAGATTACTGACGTTCGGTGAACAATCTTGCCTTAGGTCCTTGGGGAAGAGGGATAGTCTTCACGAATGTTGCCCATTTTGGATAAGTACCGTCGGACAAAAAGTATCCAATATTGTACTCGCGACCGTTCATGAGGTACTCAAATTTTGGAGCCCGACCCTCATACACCTCTTGGAAAACATCTAATCAATGAAGAACATTTAAGTCATTGAGGCTATTAGGGCATCCGAAGAAGGCGTGCCATATCTAAAGGTCATACAAAGCAACTGCTTCAAGAATCAAGGTGGGGATTCTATAAATCCCTTTTGCGAATAATCCTTTCCAAGCCGATGGACAGTTCTTTCACTTTCAATGCATACAATCTATACTCCCTAACATGTCGGGGAAATCACGGGCCTCGGCAACTTGCAATAGTCGATCAACATCAGCTTGTGTTGGTTCTTAAATACTCGTCCCCAAACACTTGAATGACACCGGCAACAAAGTTTTTCATGCACTCCATGGTCATGCTTTATCCAACCTTCAAGTACTCATCGACACAATCTGCCGATATCCTATAGGTGAGCATGCGCATCGCTGCGGTGCACTTGGTGAGCGGCGACAACCCATGCCGACCAACACCATCGTACCTCAACTGGAAGTACTCAAATCGACTACTGAGGGCCTCTACAATGCAGAGGAACAAGTGTTTCCGCATCCAAAATCTACGCCGAAAGTGGGTGTCGTTGTTGGTGGAGTCATCTGCAAAGTAGTCTCTGTGGAGGCGATCGTGTGCGTATTCTCGGTCCCTCCAAATGAATCTTTTCTTCATTCTTGGTCGTTTGGATGATGAAGCTCTGCCCTCTTGTCTAAGTTTCAGAGCTAGCTCAAATGACTTCAGCTGAGATTGATTGTTGTGTACGGTTTCAAGTATCGGTGAGTCGTCACTAGAAGAGGATGACTCTAGTATGAAGTTGAGACCATTTGTTGATTCTGTGGAAGATAAAGAAGATGGGTGACTCATTTTGTAGTACCTGTGACAGAAGTTTACAAATGTTTCAGGAAAATTTACAAATTAATAAAGCAAAGTAAGAGAGCATCATAGTTAAAATTGAACATATTAAAATTGAACTCATTGAAATTAAATTAAACATCATAGCTAAAATCCAACATATTAGATCTAACATTATGATGTGAAATTAAAGTTAGACTCCTCAAAATAAAATTAAACATTTCATTGTACAACATAAAGCAGTTCAATTACAACAAACACTTTTAAAAAGAAAGAACAACAAAAGCACAAGGTAAACAACATATTATTCCTAAGACATGGGTGTCAATCTAAAGAAGGGCTAGCATTAGACGAGGACGATGTTTGGCGGTATCGGCTCCTAATTTCTTCCTGAAATGAATCATACCGCTCTTGATCCTCCGGGCACATGTTAGCGATGTCCATTCTCAATATCTTGTCCTCATACTTCATCCGTTGGAGGTGCTGATGAGAGTCGCTTAGCTCAACAACTCTCTTAGCTGCTTCTACCTTGACCTTAGCGGCCTCCGCTTTCTTCTTCTTGGGCGATGACATATCTTTCCCACATGGTGCTGTTCTTCATATTTTGTTGTCCCCAACGTGGATAGCTCCTTGGTGACAACATCAAGCACCGAGTCATGCACTCTCTCTTTCGCCTTTCTTTTGGCGGCTTTTCTTCCAATAGGGCGGATCAGTCCACCAACTTTCTCTATTAGAGTATCTTCACTAGCAGGAGTTGTTGGTGTGCCGAGGGTGCTAGATGTGCCAGATGTCCCACTCTCAGTGTACTCGCCCACCTCATTGATCCTCAAGTCTTTAGTGGCGACATCTGTAAATTGATCACAGTTGACCTCCCATTTCAGTTGGTCCTTCAGTAGCACCCACCAATGCATCAAGTCGAACGGTTTGCCCACCATATTAACGTATAGATCTTGGACTTTCTGCATAATATCTTCCTCATTCGCCCCACTTGGGTTCGCTCGATAAGCCTGACCTACACAAGCGGTCCACTTGGACACAAGTGGAGCTGCTCGGTTCCAATGGGCGTTGCAAACTTTTGCCGATCACTTTGTAGCTCCATCGGGAGCGTGTTGGTTGTAGGCGCTTGCGATCTTTGTTCAGAACCCCATTTTCTTTTGGTCAGCCCCAATAAGGGGGTTGGTGTTGACATTGATCCATGATGTGACCAAGCGGCAATGTTCTTCCAATGTCCACTTGGGAGTCACACCGACATTTTCACTGTGGGTGGGGTTGGATGGAGGACGGGGTGTTGATGAGGTCATATTATTTAGATGGGGGTAACTGATAAGGAGGGGGCATTGAATTGTAGTTGAAATTTGAAATTGGGGGGATATTCTGGCCTTGAAGGGGAAAGTTTGGTGGTGGTTGAGGATATTACAGATATGGGTATTGTTAAGGGTATTGTGGATGGTATTGCCAATTAGGAGGATTCGAGACAATGTTCATGTTGTTTGCGGGATCCCGTTGTGAATTATCCCCGATACGTAAGTTCATGAAAGATTGTGGGTGATTAGGATCCATTTTAAAGTGAACACCTACCAATTTAAAAAAAAAAAAAACATTCACACACTTAATTTCTCACATATTTTACGAAACAACAAAAAATATTTAAATTCTAATTTGTAAACATTTCAATTCTGATTTCTAAACATGCTTACTTTTACACATTTCTAATCACACACATAATTTCTAACATATTTTCAAAAATAACAAATAATATTAATTTTTGTAATCAAGCACTTCAAATTCTAACTAACAAATACCTAAATTCTAATTTCTAAACATTTCAACTCTAATTTCTAAACATGCTTACTTTTACACATTTCTAATAATGCCAACTTTAACTAAATATTCAAATAGTTAATACTCTCACCTAATTTACAATGACATCAATCTTACCAATTAGAAATTAATCACACCAAATATTCTTACATATTTCTCACCCAACCTACTTATTTTTTAAAAAAAAAAAAAAAAGCACACACTTGATTTCTAACATATTTTTAAAAAGAACAAACAATATTAATTTTTGTAATGAAGCGATTAAATTCTAAGTAAAAATATTTAAATTTTAATTTGTAAACATTTTAATTCTAATTTCCAAACATGCTTACTTTTACTCATTTCCAGTCACACACATAATTTCTAACATATTTTCAAAAATGACGAACCATATTAATTTTTGTAATCAAGCACTTCAAATTCTAACTAACAAATACCTAAATTCTAATTTCTAAACATTTCAACTCTAATTTCTAAACATGCTTACTTTTACACATATATCTAATAATGCCAACTTTAACTAAATATTTAAATAGTTAATACTCTGACCTAATTTACAATGTCATCAATCTTACCAATTACAAATTAATCACACCAAATATTCTTACATATTTCTCACCCAACCTAGTTATTTTTTTAAAAAAAAAAATAAGCATACACTTGATTTCTAACAAATTTTTAAAAAGAACAAACAATACTAATTTTTGTAATGAAGCGATTAAATTCTAAGTAAGAAATATTTAAATTCTAATTTGTAAACATTATAATTCTAATTTCCAAACATGCTTACTTTTACTTATTTCCAATTACACACATAATTTCTTACATATTTTCAAAAATAACAAACTATATTAATTTTTGTAATCAAGCACTTCAAATTCTAACTAACAAATACCTAAATTCTACTTTCTAAACATTTCAACTCTAATTTCTAAACATGCTTACTTATTTTAAACATATCTAATAATGCCAACTTTAACTAAATATTCAAATAGTTAATATTCTAACATAATTTACAATGACATCAATCTTACCAATTACAAATTAATCACACCAAATATTCTTACATATTTCTCGCCCAACCTACTTATTTTTTTAAAAAAAAATAAGCACACACTTGATTTCTAACATGTTTTTAAAAAGAACAAACAACATTAATTTTTGTAATGAAGCGATTAAATTCTAAGTAACAAATATTTAAATTCTAATTTGTAACATTTCAATTGTAATTTCCAGACATGCTTACTTTTACACATTTCCAATCACACACATAATTTCTAACATATTTTCAAAAATAACAAACCATATTAATTTTTGTAATCAAGCACTTCAAAATCTAACTAACAAATACCTAAATTCTAATTTCTAAACATTTCACCTCTAATTTCTAAACATGCTTACTTATTCTAAACATGCTTACCCTACCAATTTTTGTTTCTTTATAAAAAAATACATTCACACATTCAATTTCTAACATATTGTAAACAACAACAAAATTAATTTCTAAAATCAAGCAATTAAGAAATTGTAACTAACAAATATTTCAATTCTAAGTGAATATTCAAATACTTCATATTCTTACATATTCTTACCCTACCAATTTTTTTTCTTTTTATAAAAAAACACCATTTACACACTTATTTTCTATCATGGTGTAAAGAAGAACAAAAAATATTAAATTTTGTAATCATGCAATTAAATTCTAACTAACACATATTTAAATTCTAACATATTTTTAAAAAGAACAAACAAAATTTCTAACCATTTCAAGATAACAATAACAAAAAGTTTGAATTACTTAAAATTTCTTTCACTTCGCTTTAGTCTTCAACTTTATGAAAAACTCCAAAATATGTCTAGAAAATGCCACAAAATAAAATATATTAGTTACAATATCAACCTAAAATTATTTTTGCAAAACTAAAACCAATTACATAACAAGTATTATTACTTACCCAAATTTGTACTTCTTGCAACTTCAATTTTTTCCAAATCTCATAAAACTCAAAATTACAAGACCAATGGGAAAATCAGATTTGAGAGTGAGCGTGAAATGTACACAAATTTTCCAACAATTTTTCCATGATTTTATGTAACAAAAACTACAACAAAAAAAAATTTTTTGGGCTAAAATAGCCGTTGGACGCCCATTCCCAGGTCCAACGGCCATTTCGGCCCAACTTCCCAAGCCCAGCCAATGGTCTCTGGCTTTTTCCTTTTTTTAAAATTTTTGCTCAAAACGCGTCACGCCAAGTGCAAAGCCCATCCCAAACGACGCGTTTTGCCCAGGAAAACGACCAAAAAAAAAAAAAAAACACGCGGGGACAGCACGCCTGCGCGGTCTGCCACGCGTGTAGCAGCCCCGTTTTCCACGCTGCCAGCCTCCTCCCGACACGCGTGTGACATGCGGGACCCACCCCCTACCCCGCGTTCCATCGGCTGGGGGTGCTCTAGTAACAAGTATTTAGTCTTTTACTTGATCATACTTGCCCTATATGGGGCAATGAAGTAGAATCACAAGACCACTTTTTCTTGTATTGCTCTATCATTCTAAAAGTTCCATTTAGTCAATAATGTTAATATTTTTCCTATAGAACCCATCAAGAACAACCTTCTACATAACACTGTCCCCTTTGACATTGCAGGTAATCACTTTTTATTCTTTGAAGCATGTAGAAAATCATGATGAAATTGCCTTAAAAATAGGTGGTTATTTTAACCCCAAAACTATTATAGTTTGAGCTAAAAGGGTTTTATAAACTGGTACCTTGTGTGAGATGGTATCAACAAATACAGGGATTGCACAAAACCATCCATGTCTTATCATATGGTGAGATTCCATCATACACTAAAGGGATTCATACAAATCAGTTCTAATCGATCAAATACTTTTGAAGGAGCAATAGCTAGACATATATTTCAAGATTGGATAGGCAAATTCATCAAAGCAGGAAGTTCAAATTTAGGAGATGAAACAATCATTGGCTATAACTAGCATCAAATGACAACAAATACTTCCAGTGTGGATCCTGCTTGCACAGGATTTGGAGAGCTCTAGATGTAAGTGACTTTACCTATGCCAGCATCACTGTCTGTAGAAAGACCGATTCCAATAGACCTACAAGATTTCAGAAAGCATTTTAGAGTTAGAAATCTTTTGGCAGAAAAGGAGACAAATAGTAGAAGCTAATAAACAGTGATGTTATATATAAAAATAATAGAGAAAAGTGTGATATCGTAAATAATGTTAGGTTCCAAAGTACAATATATTTAAAGATCAAAAGTTATACAACTAGAATTCATAAGTACTGGAAATGGCAGGTGATTAAAAGCGACAATCAAATTCTATGGTCGGTTCTAGTTTATGATAAAAAGACAATTTCTTCATCAATTTGCCTGAGTTATTATCAGTAATATTTTCAGGAAAGCCAATCAAGTGGCTCACTAAATAACCCATATGGTCACACCATTAGTCAACCAAGCTTCTAGGACTCATCGATGCACTCCAATTTCACTTGATCCTCAATGAGGTTAACCATAACACTCCTCCTTCCCTAGGAGGAATATTACATTGTCAAAACTTCATTATGGAGCCTTTAAGGCTTAATTGAACATTAAACCTGAACTTAAAAGACTTATAAAATAGGAAAGTATAAATTTTTTTTCTTTTAATTCTTTATACAAAAAGAAAATCGTTAGGTCCCGCTTGAATTGTCATACTAGGCGAGGACTAAAAATGAGTCAACATGGAAATGCACCATTAGAAAATAATTATATCACTGATAAGCAACCACAAAAAATTTCAAAGAAAGGAACAAAGTCTTTACAGGTCACACACCTAGGTATCAAACCAACTTATGTTACACTTAAGAAATGTTACAACATGTTTGGGGACAAGATAGGTGGCATTGATCCTAAGGAGATCAACGAAGCCAAACTAACTATACAAGTCAAAAAGATGTGGCTTCACACCAAACAAATTACAAGAGGAGCATTTGAACAAAATAAAGCAATGCATCAACATCCCCTAACGTATAATAACAAAACAAAAGATTGTTCTTCCATAAAGATGCAACTTACTCTGAGTTGGGAAAAAGGGGAAAAGAGGGGATGAGCAAACCAGATGCTTAGTGAATAACTAGCACCCTTGAAGCCCAAAAAATTTGTATGCTATTCATTACATAATAGCACTCAAATGCTATTGACATACTAGTAGCATAGGATAAGAAATCGCTTTAGCAAACTTTAAGCAAAATGAAATTGAAAGCGTTATTCTACTGGGTGCTAAGTCAGTACTTCATAAAAGTAACAGGTTTACACTGTTTATGGCATTTTCACACACCTATAAGCAGACACATACAAACAATGTGAAAATACATTTTCAGTTTCAGCTGAATGGAACTGAAATTCCTTTTTAGAACACTACTTGGGGTTGAACCCTTAGAAAATCACCATAGTTCACTAATTGAATCAAAACTCATTCTTAGAGCATTTAGTAGTTGCTGATCATTGGTTTCTTCTCAATATGGGTGAAATGCATATCCGTTAGACATTTAGGATCCCGGAACTTACTAAAGTCTATAATGTACCTTACCCTCGTAAGAATAATATTAAATTGAAATACATATATTAATTTTTGGAAACCCGGAAACACATCGCGAATTGCATAACCTGGAGCGCATAGGCCACACAATTCTTTGGAACTCGACCATAATAGAAAGCCCTCAAATCATTCATAATAATAAAGTGTTTTCCCATGAACAACAACTTTCATAAGAGAATCCTCTTTTTAAATTTTTAACCACCCAATCAACTTTAGTTAGCAATGATAATTATTTCAAAAACTTGATAAAGCATCCCAAGTAACAAAATAGTCATAGCAATATGAGCACAGCTTTCATAAGGAACAAACACACATTTTAGCGCATGACACTTTATAATACAAGCTTACCCACTAAGAGTCTACTGCCATCTTCATCTTGCATCCGACTCAAACAATCACAAGTCATTAACAATATAATGATTTATTAATCAATAAAGCATCTCAAGTATGATTAAAAAAAATGTCATGAAGAGGTCACATGAACATTAACAAGGCTAGCAATCACTTCGCACAAACAATATGCTTTTGAAAATTCCAAGCATAATTCTTTTCCTCGATTTTCACTTCTCAACCTAGTAATGTGACTCATACCACATGCTTATTGTTTAGTCCACAATTAAAGCAAATTTTTAATCTAAAGCTTCTTGACCTAAAACCCATGTCCAAGTCCTTTCCAAATGCCCATTTGTCACTATAACATTTTCTATTATCCAACGTCGAACCCAATCTAGTTAAGAGGGTTCTTAGAGCACATAAACTCCTTTTTTTTCCCAATCAAAGTTTCTCCTCCTTTTTTTTTCCCCCTTCTATGTTAACGCCTACTACCTCACTAAATTTATATTCTTTATACCATAAACCACCAAAGTTGTGGTCCTAACCTCAGTCACATAATTCAATAATTTGGCCATATTAACTTTATATAATTCTACTACTCAGTCTTAAATTCTCATCCAAACACTATCACATCCAACAATTTCTCAATTTTCATCAAAACTCTAACTATGAACATCATGTCCTTCCTCTACTTGAAACTACTAATTTCAACTAAATAAACCCTAGATACTACTCATAATCACATACATTCTACATAAACTCAAAAATAATTTAATTTTAAATTAGTATAGTTAAGGGAGAGAGTTATCCATTTGAGAATTTTGGTTGAAAAGACTAAAATTGTGTGATCTAGATGTTGGTTAAGTTCCTCCTTCTTTGCCAGTCCAAGCCCTTTTTTCTTCTTCTTCCTCTTTTCCTTCTTGTCCCTTTCTTCTTCCTCTCTTTCTTCCTTTCTTCTTCCTCTCTTTCTCCTTCTTTTTTTTTTGGGTACTATGGATGTGTGTGTGCCATGTGAGTTCGTTGTGTTTGTGTGACTTTTATTGTGTTTGTGTGAATTGTGTTGCAGAAAAGCAACATCCCCCTTCTCTTTTCTCTTTTTTTTGATCGGTTGATATGTGGGAAATCTCCACCCATACAAAATTTCTTCCCCCTTTTTTTCACTTTTAAGCCAATAATTGAGTTAGAAAATTATAGGCAATTGGAGTTTGACCAATCCAACTAGTATTGACTAGCATTGACGCAAATTGAACAACATATATATAAATCTAAATTTCAAAATAAAGACAATCAACTGAACTACAAATAATTATGAAAAATCATTTTACCCAAAACAAAATGTCATATAATCATAAAATTTAATGAATAAGTCAACTAAATTAAACTAACCTATGTAATTAATTAAAACGAAATTTTATGGTCCGTATACTCTTCCCCACTTAAGAAATTTTGTCCTCGAAATTTTAGATACCTGTAGCAAAGAGGATGTGGTACTTTTCCTGCATCTCATGTCCAAGCTCCTCAGTTGTTTCAGCCACGTTGTTGTGCTTCTACAAAACCTTGACATAAGGTATAGTTTTGTTTCTCAACTTTCTTTTTCAGTCCCAAGATGCATATCAGTTCTTCTATAAAAATAAGATTCTCTTTGATTTGAAGGGGTTCATAGTTGATTATGTGATTTGAATCATGCACATACTTATGAAGGTTGAAAATATGAAACACCTCGTGTATGCCTTGAAAAGAGGGTACTAAGGCTGATCGGTAAGCCACCAGTCTCACTTTTTGTAAGATTTCAAATGATCTGATGAACCTAGAGCTAAGCTTACCTCCTTTCCCAAGTTGTAGACTCCCCTTAAGAGATGAAACCATTAAGAATACATGATCTCCTACCTCAAATTCCAACAGCCTTCTTCCGCTGTTTACATAAATTTTTTGTTTATTTTGAGCTGCTTGTAGTTTTTTTCAAATTGTTTTAACTGCCTCATTGGTTTGGTCAGTCAACTCTACTTTGGATGGTTCTCTTTCCCCCAACTCATCCCAACAAATAGGCATCCTACAACGTCATCCATACAATGTTTTAAATGGGGCCATATGAATGCTAGCGTGATAGCTATTGTTGTAGGCAAACTCCAGTAGACGTAAGTTAGAATCCCAACTACACGCATATTCTAGGGCACAGGCCCTTAACACGTCCTCCAAGGCTTGGATTATTTTTTCTAATTGCCCATATGTTCGAGGATAAAGTTGTACTTAAATGCATTTTAGTACCCATTGACGCTTGGAATCTATTCTAGAATTTGGAAGTAAACTTAGTATCTCTGCTTGACACAATGCTGAGGGATACACCATGTAATCTGTCTATATCATAGATATAGAGATTAGCAAGTTGCCCTAAAGTGAATGTGATCCTAATGGTGAGAAAATGAGCAACTTCATTAGTCTATTGATCACTACCCAAATGCCATCATGGTGCTTGGTGGTTTTAGGTAGACTGGTGATAAAATCCATGGTGACGTGCTCTTATTTCCACACTGGGATTGGTGGGGACTGAAACAAGTCACTTGATTCTTATGCTCAGTATTTACTCTTTGGCAAGTCAAGCTCCTAGCCATAAAATTCGCCACATCTCTTTTCATACCGATCCACAAAAAGTGAGTTTTCGAGTCATGGTACATTTTAGTACTCCGGGGATGAGTAGGGACAGTAGAGTTGTGTGCTTCTTTCATCACTTCCTTTTTGAGTTATGTTACATTTGGCACACATAATCTCCCTTTAAACCAAAACACACCCTCCTTGAGGTGAAACTCTTTGATCTTTCCCTCTTCAACCCTCTTCTTGAATTTCACTGACTTAGTCTTCACCTTGTCGCTTCTTGATCCCGTCCACTAGAGGTGAGGCTACTAGGAGTGCTGCCAAGTATCCTCTATCTCTAGATAAAACAATTTTGATCTAGAGTTCTTCACACTCTTTCAAAAGCTTCTTTTCTTGAGTGTGTAGATAGGGAAATGACCTCACTGATTTCCTGTTTATAGCCTTAGCAACCACGTTAGCTTTTCCCGGATGACACTTGATTTCTACATCATAGTTCTTCAAGAATTCTATCCACCTCCTTTGCTACATGCTCAACTCTTGTTGGGTGAAAACGTATTTACGGCTGTTAGTTTAGTATAAATCTCACAACTAACTTTATATAGATAATGCCTCTAAAATTTCAGAGCGAACATTACAATTGCTAGTTCCATATCATGTGTGGAGTAATTCTTTTCATATGATTTTAATTGGCGAGAAGCATATGCAATCACTCTCCCTTTGTAGGTAAGAAAGCATCGTAAACCCTTTTCAGAGGCATCATTATAGATCACAAATCCATTAATCCCCTCGGGAATTGCTAATATTGGGGTTGATACTAGCCTCTTCTTTAGTTCTTAAAAACTTTGCGCACCCTCCTCAAGCCATTTAAACTTAGTGTTCTTGTGAATTAAACTGGTATTAGGCAAAGCTAATTTAGAGAAGTCTTTTTCTGTAAATATCCTATAATAGCCTGCCATACCTAGAATACTCCTGTCTTTTATCATAGATGTGGGCGTGGGCCAATTCACTACTGTTTCTACGTTAGGTGGATCTACTGATATCCCATCTTTGGTCACTACGTGACCCAGGAAAAGGACCTTGTCCAACCAAAATTCACACTTCTTGAATTTAACATATAACTTGTGACCGCTAAAGTTCTTAGTACAGTTCTTAAATGTTCTACATGCTCTTCCTTGAATCTAGAATAGATCAAGATGTCATCAATGAACACCGATACAAACTTATCCAAATAGGGCTTAAATACCTTATTCATAAGATCCATGAAAGAAGTTGGGGCATTTGTCAGCTCGAAGGGTAATACTAGGAACTATAGTGTGCATATCGCATCCTAAATGCTGTTTTACTCTATTTTAGTTTTCGACTGACGATAACTTGACATTAGGTTAATTTTGGAGTATATTGCTGATCCTGCTAGCTATCAAATAAATAATCTATTCTTCAATCACCTTATTCAGCCCTATGTAATCAGTACATAGCCTCAAACTTCTATCCTTCTTCTTCACAAAGAGTACTGGGGCTTCCTATGGAGACACACTAAGCTAGATTAATCCTTTGTTGAATAGTTCTTGTAACTAAACTATCAATTCAGCCGGCTCTGCTGGTGTCGTCCAATAAGGAGCCTTGGATATAGGAGTTGTACTAGGCACTAAATCAATGGTGAACTCAATTTTTCGATCTGGCGGTAATCCAGGAACATCCTTGAATATCTCGAGAAATTCATTTAATATAGGGATTTCACTCAAGTTAGGCTCAATAGAAGTAGCCACCTCTACTGCACATAATTGCCCCTATCACTCTTTTCTCATCATCGTAAAGGCGTGCATAGAGGAGATGATCGAGATTGCCTTTTGAGGGTTACTCCATTTATGTTCAAGCTTCTCTCCCTCAGGGGTAGTGAGAGAGATTAGTTTTCTTTTGCAATCAATAGTCATTGATACTTGGCTAGTCACATCCAATCCCCAAATAACATCAAAGCCTTGCATCTCTATTTTCACCATGTCAATAGGAAAGTTCCATCTACTAACTCTCAAAGGGTAATTTCTAAATATAACATCAATATGTAAAATAGAACCCACTGAGTTAGTCACACACAATACATGATCCATTTTAGATAGATCTCTAGAAAGTTTCTTAGCAAATTTAGAGGTCACAAAAGAATGACTTGCACCAAAATCAATTAAAGCATGGGCATAAGTCTTGTCAAGAAGCAAAGTACCTAACACTACTACATTAGGATCTTCCTCTTAGTTTTCACCGGGATAGAAAACTCAGCCTGCGGCTTGAGGTTTCTTACCTTCTTTCTTACTGGGAACTAGGAGGCAACCTTGTGGCATTGATTACTGAGGTTGGTAATTCTGCCTTTAGGTGTTGCCTTGGTAGTTCCATGTAGCTTTTGGACAATTAGTTTATAAGTGTCCGAATTCACCACAACCATAATGTTGCCCCTAAGTGCCTCTACAAGGTCCAAAGTGGTAATGGAACCACTTGTCACATAGCTTCCTCTCTCCTATTTTCCATTATTTTAAAACTACCAGGGATTGAACCTTTTGGGGTTCCTCCTAGGTTGGGGTTTAGAGCTTGTTGAACCAAACTTCCTTTTAGCTAGCACTTCTTACCTCTCTATAGCTTCATTCTCATCTACCACCTAGGCTATCTTAACTAGTTTTTTTATACATCTCTTGAAAGCTGGCGTAGGAGTTGCCTGCTACTTCTTTGTTAAGCTTACCCTCCAACCCATGCTCAAATCATTCCATCCTCATCTCGTCAGTAGCCGTATTGGCCGGAGCAAAGTGACTAATCTAATTAAATTCAGCTGCATACTTCATCATAGTCATGGTCCTTCCATGCTTCAATTAAGGAATTACTGCTCCTTAGCCCACTAACATCCTTAGATAATACTTGGCTTCCATAAGATTCTTAAACTTGATCCATGTTAAAGCTTGCTCTCCCTCACAAAGCTTACTAGTTTTCCATCAATATTCTGCTTCTTTTTCAAACTGATAAGTGGTCAGTTGAACCTTAAAACATTCAAGACCTCTATTATAAAAAATAGGTTTTGTATCTTCCTTAGCCATTCCTCATATAATAATGTGTCAAGTCCTCCTTTGAATTTTAGTGGTTTTAGCCTATTGAACTTACAGACCATATCCATGGCCGTCGGCTCAGCAGAAGGTACTGGTGGTGTTCTCATAGGTGGCATTTGCTCACACAGATATACATACACGCATACAACATTACTTAGCTCTACTGGAGTGAAAAAATTACAAACATAGTAGTTCATTCATAAGCATCCTTCAAACATATATATAGTAATTCATACATTCACATAAACATACTAATTAATTATACAATATTAGTAACATTCATACAGCATACGTGGATAAGGAAATATAGGTACTTCAAGTTCCTACCCTGCCAGCAGGCGGCTTAGTATCATTCAAATAGTTAGTTACGAAATTTGTGACCTGTAGTTACATAATGAATGGTGCCTACATTGTTAATCCTAATCAGAGTTTGGATTACAAATCAGCCAGCTAAGTCTATCACAGCTTGGGTAGGATTAGATGCTCCTCCCACTCCACACCTGCAAAGCAGGTGATAATTGCTCTTCACCTGAAGAGCTAGTCTCAAATGGGTCTTCTTCATCCATGTCATCGGTTTTAACTATAGCAGATTTGTCGGAACCCCCAAACTCAGCCTCTAAGGCTAGTCGTTCTACTAGTTGCGGAATAAGTATAAGATCTATGTAATCTCGCTTTTCTATTAGCTCGAGCATGCAAGCCACAGTGCCTTTCCAACCCCTAGGATAGACTAACCCGTGAGCATTTACCAGTCGTACCTAGATATAGGCTACCCTCCTGCACCGCACTACTTGAAGGTACTGCATAAAAAGATCTAACATCTAGTGATTCTCGAACCTTATCCTCCCTTGTCTCCCCTTGGAATCAGTCGTCCCTAAACAGGCCCGACCAGCTCATTTAGAACGAGTTGGTTGGCTAGCTACTACTTGCCTTTCTATAGGGTTATCATCCAGGTTATCAAGTTGAGGCTCAACCTGGAAAAGAAAAGTCACCATCTGGCAATAGGTGAAGTCAACTATAGACGAAGAAGCATCCTCTGGCGAAGACTGATAGCAATCTCAACATAGGAACCTGCGAATGAAATTTTCCTCACAAGGTACTTAACTCTGTGGCAGCTGTGAGGTGTTATGATTCCATACAGTTGAATTCTTCAACACATCTCCAGAAGAAAACAACGTTTCAAGCCAGGATGGGCATGGAGTGGGCTTGGGGTGGGTTGAGCCATATCCGCACCTATACTTATTTTTGAAAATCATAGCCATACTCGTGCTTATAACCATCGATTTTTATAGGGCTATACCCATATCTATACCCGTACCCATTGGGTTTTTCAAGTTTGTGAGTTTTATTTGGATACATATAAAGTATGTAAAGTGTCCTCTAGATTCAACTCATATTTACATACACACAACATTTGTTCAATAACTGCAGGCAACACTAATAAAATTCATGTCCAATTAGATTCACAGAAATTAAAATTGTAAACAAAAATAATTTTTCATTTCTACACAAATAAATACCATACAATTAGAGTTTCATGCCTAATATTTATTTTTTTACTTTTAGCATATTTTTATCATGTTTTGCTAGCAAATCGATTACATAATCGAGCTCGATTTTAAGAATTCATACTCATACTGATACCCATTTTCGAACACAATACTCATACCCATACCCATACCCATACCTACTTGAAATTCATTTTCATCACCCATCGAGTGATAAATGGGGCAGGTTTAATTGGGTACTTTAGGTTCGGATAATATTCACATCCCTATTCCAAGTCGCCAACCAGAAAGGCATAAAAACAAAGTCGCTACAGGCAAACACCATCCTAACCATCGTATCAAACACGTAAACATATATTCATAAATCATGGAAATAATCATAATTTGCACACCAATCACATTTTCAAGCGATTTATACATAGATTATGTAATAACCTATGAATAAACCGATGCATCAGCATTCCCTTACATGTAATAAAAAATAAAAGAATTCTTCTTCCATGAAGACGCAACTTACTTCAAATCAGGAAAAAGGAGAAAAGAGGAGATTAGCAAACCACATGCTTAGTGAATAACTAGCACCCTTAAAACCCAAAACATTTATGCATTGTTCATTACATAATAACACTCAAATACTATTGGCATACTAGTAGCTTCGAATAAGAAATTGCGTTCGTAAACTTTCATTAGAATGAAATTGAAAGCTTTGTTCTACTGGCTGCTAAATGAAAACTTCATAATAGTAACTTGTTTGCACCATTTAAAGTATATTCAGTCACCTATTAGCAAGACACATGCAAATAGTGTGAAAGCATATTTTCAGTTTCAGCTGAATGGAACTGAAATTCCTTTTTAACACACTATTTAGGGTTGAAACCCTTAGAAAAATGCCACACTTCATTTATTTGAATCAAAACTCATTCTTAGGACATTCAATAATTGCTGGTTATTAGTTTCTTCTCAATACGGGTGAAACGCATACTCGCTAGACACTTAGACTCCTGGAACTCACTAAAGTCTACATGTACCATACCCTCATCAGAATAATATTAACTGAAATGCAATAAATAAGTTTTGGAAACTCGAAAACGCATCAGGAATTCCATGGTCTGGAACGCATAGGTCACATAATTCTTCGGACCCCGGCCACAATGGAAAACTTCAAATCATACATAACAATAAAGTGTTTTCCTTGAACAACAACTTCGCAACAAAATCATCTTTTAAAATCTTTAACTACCCAATCAACTTTATTTAGAAATCATAATAATTTCAAAAACTTGATAAAGCATCCCAAGCAACAAAATAGCCATAGCAATATAAACACACTCAAACACACATTTTGGAAGATGGCACTTTATAATACAAGTTTACACATGAGACCTTAGTGTAATCTTTATATTGTATCGAACTCAAATCACAAATCATTAGCAATACAATGATTTATTATTCAATAAAGCATCTCAACTATAATTAAAAAAATGTCATGAAGAGGTCACATGAACATTCACAATGCTAGCAATCACTTAGCATAAATGAAAAGCTTCTAAAACTTTCCGGGTATAATTCTTTTCCTTGATTTTCACTACTCAGCCTAGCAATGTGACTCTTGCCATATGCTCATTATTTAGTTCACAATTAAAGCAACTCTTTAATCTAAAAGCTTCTTGGCCTAAGACCCATGTCCAAGTCATTTCCAAATGCCCCTTTATCACTATAATATTTTCCATTATTCAACTTCAAACCCAATATAGTTAAGAGGGTTCTTAGAGCACACAAACTCCCCGATCAAAGTCTTTCCCTTTTTTCGACTACTAAGTTAACCCCTACTAACTCACTAAATTTCACATTCTTTAAGTCATAAATTACCAAAATTATGGTCTCAACCTCATTCACATAATTCCAATAATTTAGCCATACAAACTTTATGGTTATTCAAAAAGTATAATTCCACTACTTAGTCTTAAATTTCCATCCAAACACTATCACATCCAACAATTTCTTAATTTTCATAAAAACCCTAACTATTAACATCATGTCCTTTCTCTTCTTGAAATTGCTAATTTTAACTAAATAAGCCCTAGATACTACTTATAATCACATATATTCTACATAAACTCAAAAACAATTTAATTTTAAATTAGTATAGTTTAGGGAGAGAGTTAGCCGCCTGAGGATTTTGATTGAAAAGCTAAAATTATAAGATCTAGATGTTGGTTGAGCTCCCCCTACTTCGCAAGTCCAAGCCCTTTTTTCTTCTTCTTCCTCTTTTCCTTCTTCTCCCTTTCTTCTTCCTCTATTTCTCCCTCTTTTTTTTTTGGGGTGTTGCGACAGTGTGTGTGCGTGTCGTGTGAGTGTGTTCTGTTTCTATGAGTTGTTTTGTGCTTCCCCAAAAGCAAAACCCCCTTCTTTTTTCTCTTTTTTTTGGTTTGTTTGGTTGACATGTGAACAATCCCCACCCACACACAATTTCTTCCCTCTTTTTTGCACTACTATGCCAATAATTGAGTTAGAAAAACATAAATAGTTGGGATTTGACCTAATTTGACTAGTATTGACTAGCACTGACACAAATTGAGCAGTATATGTAAAATCTAAATTTCAAAAGTAAGACAACCAACTGAACCAGAAATGATTAGGAGCTGTTATTTTATCCAAAATAAAACTTCACATAATCATGAAATTAATGAATAAATCGACTAAATTAAACAAGCCCATGTAATTAACTTAAATAAAATTTAATCGTTCTTACATTAACTTAAGCAAATTCATTATTAGAGGGACTGCTTAAATAGTTGAGGGTAAAGAAATATGTAAAAAATATGTACATGTTAGAGCATGTTCTTGTAGTTCAAAGAAAAACTAGAGGGAGCTAGAAGTAAGATGGGTCGGGCATGCTCTTCTAAGAAGAGGCGTCTAATCTCATTTTTACCACTTACCTTTGTTTAAAAAAAAGAAAAAAGAAGAGAGTTGCTCGAAAATTATAAAGAACAAAAGGAATTGAAAGGTGCTAAAATGACTTGTAGGAAACTAGAAGATGAAACTTCAAATTGAAAATTACATACCTAAACATGGATAAATTTATAAAACCTCTGCCCCCCCCCCCCCCCTCCAATTTCTACAAAACATCTATGAGTCCCTCTTCTTCCCTAACCAAAATACATAAAATATTACTTTCATTACTGTTTACGTACAAACAACTTAGACAAGTAACAACATAGGTCCATAAGTCCCTTTTCTTCTTCACTGTGCAGCACCACTGCTTAGGTCAGATATGACAAAAATCACAGATTGTGGTTGTAATATCCCCAATCCCATATCGAAAGATTAGGGGAACATGACATGGTTTATATAATATAGTAGGCATAACACAACAAGTAATTTTTCTTTTCAACCTAAGTGAAGACAACGGGTCATTAACAACTAGTCTTTGGGTTGAAGGCATCTAAGGCTTAGTTGTTAGTCAAAACGTCGTCTAATAACCTGACCCATAGGGTCAGGGTGTTATAGTTGGTATTAAAGCAGACCTTGGGCTAGGCAGCTGTGGACTACTATGTTCCCAAGTAGAGGAAAGTATGGATTATTGATCAATATCAGTACCACAGCTGCCTCCCTAAGGAACAATTGGGGGCCTAAAAGTGATATCAACTCTTTAAGAGGGGGAGACTCTAACACCTACTAGTCCTCCATTGGAAAATTAGGGATTTATTGCATGGTTTATATAGTGATGTAGTAGGCCTACTATAACAAGAAGTCATTTTCCTTTTCAACCCACATGAGGACAAAGGGTTGTTAAGGGCTAGCCCTTGTGCCAAAAGCCCTAGAGGTTAGGTTGTTGGCCATTAGGTTGTCTAATAACCTAAATTGTTTGCATAAGTGTGTTCCAATAGTGAAGAAGAATCAATATAAATCGGTATAAGAAGTAGTTAGTTATTAGTTAGCAGACATGGTTTACAGGAGCAATTGATGGTTACACAGAAACTGGCAATGGAGGTTTTAGGAGAGAATATGAAATTTCGTTTCAGTGATCATAATCCATGGCTTTGGTTGTTGCAACTAATCAAATATTTGACGCCAAAGCTGCAACAATAAAATGAAAAACCTTAGAGAATCGGAGAAATAGGGGGACAATGTCAACCCTATTGGGTGATAAGCTTGAATTTTTTTGACAATAATGGAGTACATGGTGGCTGGAAATGAGGTAAAGGGGAATGATATTAACCACCAGCCAAAAGTCTCGTCGACAATTTGAGAACAGTACAAGGGACTCTTTGGTGGGTTTGTTGATGGCCGCTAGCATGAGGGGCGTCTCTTATGCTAATGATGGCCATTGATCTCTAGTGGGAGGGACTAAAAGCGAGAGAGAAAGAGAGGAAAAAGAAATGGCATAGGATATGAGAGAGGAAAAGGAATCTAACAAAGTATATTTTGTTTATTAACTTTAGATAAAAAGTATGACAAAAGGAAATTATAACATACATAGGTAGTCGGTACCTATTTTCGCGTCAAATTTGTAAGTGCAATTAGAATTTTTGAATACCTAACAGAAAAAATATATTTACAATAATTATTAAGGCAGAAAATTACATTGACATCCCATCACCCGTCTCTGTTAATTTTTTCATTTTAAAAATATTATAACCAATTTTATTAAAAAAAGAGCAAAAAAAATTCATTGCGATGGGGCGGGGAGCAATGCATGACGTTATTCAATTCTAGGTCTATAATTTTCCAATACGTACACCTCATTCTCCTTCTAGCTCGCCTTTCAAAAGTTGAATTTCGTTGTTGAATTTGCTTTCGTTGTTCAATTTGCAATGGCACCGCCCTCCAAAAGTAACAATTCGAACTTATGAATTTTCATTCCAGTTAATTGCTTATTGCTTTCGGTCATTCGGTGATACTTGTTATGTTTACATCAACAAATCACTTCCGAATCAGAGGATTAAGATTCTGGGGAATTAATTAAATGAGGATAGGAAAAATTCAAATGCTTCTTGTTCCAAGTTGAGGAGAGATAATGCCCCTGGAGAAGGCTGACTTTCTCTTCTCCTAGTTTCTCTCCTTTTTTCTTTTAGGTTCACCAATGCCTATATTTATCACCCAGTTACGGTTTTCTTTTTAGACTTTGGCAGCTTCGCAGCAAATAATTAAGTTGTGGTTTTTTGATGATGTATTATACTACTACAGCGTAGAAACATAGAAGGTCACTGATGATCGAAGAAAACAACCACATCGAGCTTTCCCGATCACCTGTGACTACCATAATTGGCTGGTGAAGTGTTGAAATAAAGCTACGTGGGCTTTATACGCAAGGAGCACAGAGAAATAAGGGTAGGTTGGAATTCCTCTTTTGAAGCGAAGGTCGTATTTCATTGATTTGGATTTTGAAAACACGAAGGAATTACGTGGCATTAGTGCATGATTTGATGGCTGGAATGTAACACCCCAAGGAATGGTTACAAAAATGCTTAAAGATTTAAAACAACTGCGTATATCACTAAATGTGCACATTCGTTTTTGGGAAATCTACTATTGAGAACTCCATAGCGAAGAACACTTGTTGTAGAGAAGTCTTAGGATGGATGACCTCTTAGTAAGTCTTTAAGGTAATGTGTGAGTAATGACAAAACACGCTGAAAAGGCTTTTGGTGATTTATGGAGTTAGTCAACGACCCTTTAAATTATCCTGGTAACTATCCACGGGCCTGGAAGGGGTTGAGGCCTTATAGATGGTATCAGACTTGATCCGTGACCATGAGCTGGGTCAATGGACAGGAGAGTCCTGACGGTCATGTAGCAGGACAAAGATATTGGGGTGAACTGTTGATCAAGACGACTTGTAAACCGATCAATATAGGAGACACAATGAGGACAATGTGCTCTTTCAATGTAACTCCCTAAGTTCTGGTTAAGGAAATACTGAAAGGGTTTAAAATGACTACTTATCTTATCAAAGGTACATGTTCTTTTTCAACGAGCCTAAAATTAAGCGCATTTGTTACGGAGAAGTCTTAAAATGGGTAATCTCCTGAGAAATTTCCTAGGTAGCATGTGAGCGCAGACAAAGCACATTCAAAAGACTTGTTGTTATTTGTGTGGCAAGTCAACAATCATTGCAGTTGTTCCTGGAAACTATCCATAGTCAGATAGGGCTGGGGTGATACATGGATGGTTGGTGTAACACTTATATTGTACACTCAGGTCTATAGATGCCGTGTGGAAGAAGATTATGAAAATAAGGAATGAATTTTTAAAAAGTTAAAAATTACTATATATGAGTAGTCCAAGGTTTTAGACTCGGATCTGTCTAATAATTTGCGTCAATGGACCAATTGTACTTAATAAGACTTGTAAAATGTTGCCATATGTTTTTTAATAAAAAAATGTTACCATATGTTTTTGTAAATTAAAAAAGATTGTAATGTGCAGTTACATAGTTGTAAATTGTTTATTAACTTAAGTACTTCATACATTATTGTTCTTATACTTCCAAAACATAGATTAGTGAATCTGTCTATTTATAAAAGGTCAAATTATGAGGGCATAGTGAAAGTGCATAATCATTGCAAAAGCAATGAACATCATCACACCAAATCTAAAATATTTTGTCGCCTTCGATGACATCGGACAATTATCTGTCAAACAAGCAGTGCATTGCAATGTCATAGCAAATTGCATTCCATGGTTTTTATTTTAAATGGCACCTACATGCAGTTTAATATTTTTAAAGAAAAATCCAAATATAATAGAGGTGGCAATTGTACCTCGAGATTCCAAGGAAACACAAAACATCCCCCATTCCAGCTCGCCAACTTCCAGAAGCAGCTTCCCCACTCCCCACTGTGGACCCACCTTGCCCAAATAAATGAGAGCAACAACGTTTTCGTTTTTTTTTTTTTTTTGGGAGTAAATTTACAGACCCCATTTCTCCAACTTATGTGCATATATGACCACTGTTTTTAGTTAATCTGACTATTCGTAAAAAATTTGAGCTAATTCCATAAAATTTTTACATTTTAAAAATATTTAATTAGAAGGCTCGACTTCAATTTTTTGAAACAAAACATTAAAAGTTTAGATAAGACAAAGTATGCACATAATATACGTGAAAAAAATACATTTTAAGACTTAAAAAATACACATATAACTTCGAGATTAAGGTTTTGTTAATCATTTTTACGCTATAAATTGTTTTCAATGACTAAGTGGATTATATATATGTGTGTGTGTGTGTGAACAAAGCAAACTATCTTCTCCAATTGTTGTATGCCGATCTTATATAATTTGCCTTTTTTATTTTTTTATTCCCATTATCAGAAGAGTGTAGAAATATTATTTTGCTGTCTTTTTGACAGGTCCAAAATTATTATTTTTATCTTTTTAATTTTCTTAAAAAAGTAATATACATAATAAGAGATTTCAACTAAAAATTGGCAATGGCTAATAATATTAAAGATATCAATAAAAATTCTGATAATAAAAGATTTTGATTTATAAAATCATGTACAACCCTAATTAGAAATCTAATAGCATTAATAATTTTAATAATGATATAACTAGTACTAAACAGTCAATTATTATAACAATTATAAAGTATGATATTATGTTTATGTTTTACCAAATATTAATGTATTTTCATAATGAGAATTCTTAAATTTCTTTAAAATAGTTAAATATATAAATTCTATTCATCCTATGGGTCCTTAATGTTAGTGTCTACATCAAAAATAGTGCTCCCTGTGTTCCATGATTATTGTTAAAAACATATACGTATATAGTCCTGCAATATTGCCAAATTTCTATTTTCAGGAACTGATTACTGGTTTGATTGGTTGAAAACCTACCCTTTGTTAAGAAAAAAATATTTAATAAATAAACTCATATTTTCCCAATATTTGACTATGACGATGTGACAAAGGGAGTATGACTTCATACAAAATGCATATAAAATTTTGAGGTGTAAATCTTTACGAATTTCTTTTTTGCCTAATATAATTTCAAAAGTGTTACCTTAGAGGGTAGATTAGTTTTATTGTTTACCAAAATATTATACATATCGAAATCTTCTCAAAATTTATATTTCACTAGTCTTAAGGATCTTTGCGTTGCATACTTGCATGGGTTCTACATTTGTACTAATTTGTTTTTAATGCCAATTGCCCTAATCAAAATGGAATTTATTATCGGGCACTTTCCTTGAATAGTACTAGTTACATTTTATTAACAGAGTCAATGGCAAATATATGATGAAAACTTTCAAAGATATTGCCACATTTAATATAGAAAGAGGACATATGATTGAAGTAAGAAAATATATTACACTAAGAACATACATTACGTAAAATAATTTTACCACCACATAATTGTTAATACTGGCTTGGACTTTTGTGCTATGGAAATTGAAATCAATTTGGTATTAATCTGGAGGTAATATTATCTTTCATATTTAGAATTTGTTTTGTCATCATATTGTGTCTAACATTTTTAATATTCCATATTTGTGTTCAAAAGAAAGGAAAAAATAATAATAATGGCTACTTTGATATTATTAGCCACCAAACTATTAACAATATCAACTCTGTATAATGACAGACGAATCTAAGTGATATTTTTCTTCATAATTATTAGATATACAAGTATAGACCCGTGATATGCACGGTATATGATAAAATAGATCAGTATAATATATGTACTTTTGAAAAATTATAAAATTATTACTAAACACATAATTGATATTATAACTTTAAAAAGATAAGATGATAAGTAATTACTGAAAAAATAAAAAAGTTATCAATTTCATATATTGCAAATGAGATTAATAATATAGGAAACATTTGGTGATAATATATAGATAGATAAAGATCATAATAAATGACATGATGATAAGTTAATGAGTAGAGCGAGACGGCACACACTCCTCCTCATCTTTGAGTACTTATGTAGAAAATAAATTTTTTTAGTAATCATTTTATTGTGAATATTAATATAAACCAAGTTTATGTGTGCGTACTATGTTTAATTAGATGGTGTACTTGGATTAATTCTTCAACTGTAGCACTTCTTCCTCCCAGTACTTCTATTTTATGATATTATGGAGGCTCAATAATAAATAGCGATTATTATCTTGGCAATCATCTAGAATAGTGTATAGTGAAAGGTCACCAGGTGACTGAAAAAATATATAAATATGGCATTGTTAGTAATTAGTAATCAAGTGGCAAATCATGTGAAAAGTAATGAATATAACAAAGAGATATTTATCAGATACTCTTTAAAATAATAATAATAATAATAATAATAATAATAATAATAATAATAATAATAATAATAATAATAATAATAATAATAATAATAATAATAATAATAATAATAATAATAATAATAACAACAATAACAACAACAACAACAACAACAGTGACGACAATAACAACAATAACAATGAGATGTCTTATCTGGAGAAGATGTGTTTTTTTGAAAATAGGAATCGACATTTTAGATTCAATAGATGACTATTTTTTATAACTAAGATCACTGTACATCAAATCTCACAAGTCACTTCTATTGCATCATTTTAGGGTTTTTCGAAGATTATCACTTTTTTTTAACTAGTGTATTTTTTTAAAGATAATAAGATTATCATGAATCCTTTTCATACATATACATATAGCTGAAATTTTAGGGTTTTTTTAAAAATAAAAATAAATGGTATTTTTTGAATAAAAAATAAAGTGATATCATGGCAGATTATTTGCTTTTTCCCTGTGTCAGGGAATAGGATTCTCATATGTCCGTTATCACTTATATAACTGAAATAATGGGTATTATTTTTTTAAAAAAAATAAGAAATAGATATTTTATTGAAAAAAGATACATTATTTAAGATAAGAATCAATGGATTAGATTTATTACGTGACTAATTTGTATGGATAAGATTACACCAAATCCAGCAGATCATTCTCATTGCACCATTATAAAATTTTTAAAGATTATTCATCTTTTTGTAACTGCTTGAGTTTTTCTTTAGATAATACGATTATCATGTATGCTTTACTAAATATAACCAAAACTATAAGGGATTTTAAAAAAATAAAAATAAAAAGGTATATTGCTTGGGGAGGGTAAATTTTTTTTTAAATTTTAAATCTATGGTTTAGATTTAATAAATAAATATAACTACCTAGGTTTTCCCCTAGATAATAGGATCATCATCCGTCTTTTGTCATGTGTATGCGAAATCTTAGGGGATTTTTTTTAGGGATATCTTAACTTTGAAATCACATTCATTGCAGCATTTTAGAATTTTTCAAAGATTATCATGTTTTCTTTTAATTGCATGGTTTTTTTAGATAATAGGATTATCATGTATTCGTTGTCACATATGACTGAAATTATGATTTTTTTTTTGAAAAATAGAAACAAATGGGTATATTTTAAATAAAAAATTGAATTGATTTAATGGCGTATCATTTGCTTTTCCCCCTAGATATAGGATTACCATATCATTTATCACATATATAACTGAAAATATCGGTATTTTTTAAAAAATTAGTAATAAAGAATTTTTTTTTTGGCAGAAGGTGCATTATTTTCTAAGATAAAATCGATGGCTTAGATTTAAAAGATGACTAATTTTTCTGGCTAAAATTACATCAAATCCCACAAATCGCTCCTGTTAGCACTTCATGATTTTTGAAAGATTATCGCAATTTTTTAAGTGCTTGCGGTTTTTTTTAGATAGTAGGATTGTCATGTACTCTTTATTACATATAAACAAAACTATGAAGAATTTTAGAAAATAAAAATAAATAGGTATTTTACTTGGATAATGTAAGTTTTTTTGTTCTGAATTTAGAGAATAAATATAATTGCATAGGTTTTTTCCTAGATAATAGAATTATCATTTATTTTTTATCATATATATCGGAAACCATGGGTTATTTTAAAAGAGAAATAAAGGAATCCCTTAACTTTAAAAATCAACATCTTAGATTTAATGAATAAATATTTTTAAAGGTCAAAATTACATCAAATTCTACAAATCACTCAATTGTAACATTTTAGGATTTTACAAAGATTATCACTTTTTATTTAACTGCTAGGGATTTTTTTAGATAATGAATAAATATAACTACCCAGATTTTTTTCATATATAATAAGATATCATCTATCCTTCATCATATGTATCCAAAATTATGCGGGGTTTTTAAATGAAGACAAAGGGATGTTTTATTTTTAAACTCGCTTTAGATATAATGAATAAATAATTTTTATAGCTAAGATTAAACCAAAGTTTGCAAATCACGTTAAGTTACTACATTTTAGAGGTTTCCAAAGATTACTATTAATATAGCATATATATATATAGATGATATGAAAATTAAATTTACCTCAACATAGCAAAAAAAATGGATCGCAAAGAGCAGGGGATGACCCTATCTGGTTTTACTTTTCTAAAAACAACACTAATTTATTCTCATTTGGTCATTCCCATTTAGTTGGGTGGCTGTTAGATTTTTAGAGAGAGAAAGAAGAAAGAGAGAGGGAGACTGAACCAAATTCCATAAATTTTTCACCTCAAAAAGTTTCAATTTTTCAGTAGTTAGATTTATTTATATTTCTAACCTCTTAGACTCCTCTTACTACTAACATATTTGATAATAGTTAAATAGTTATGAATTTTTTTTTAAAAAAATTAAATAGAATAAGGTTTGGTAGTTGTAAAGTGTGGATATTAAAATGATTATTGATCTAACGGTTGTTATTTTTTCTTTTAATAATTCTTTCTTTAAATTATAATATTTTTTTTTAAGGAAATCTAATGGTAACCATTAAAAACACCATTAATCAAACAGTTGAAAACTTCTAATTTTTGGGAATTTAGATAAATCATAGGGCCCATAAAATTGCTATTATGTCTTTTATATATATATATATATATATATATATATATATATGTGTGTGTGTGTGTGTGTGTGTGTGTATGTGTGTGTGTGTGTATAAGGACAGTCCGGTGTACAAGTATCCCGCATTCATGCATGGTCCGGGGAAGGGCCGCACCCCAAGGGGTGAATTGTAGGCAGTCAAACCTGACTTTATCAGTAGCTGATTCCACGGCTCGAACCCGTGACCTTTTGGTCACACAGAGACAACTTTACCGTTGCTCCAAGGCTCCTCTTTTATATAAATTATATAGATACTCCATAATCCTTATTTCCACAAGCATTATACATCATGAGATTATACTTTCTTATGATCATTTCCTTAATAATGATTTTTTTTCCTTATTGCTATGCAAGAGATTTGAAAATTAGAAAATAATTTTTTTCAACAATCTGATGGTTGTGATGAGGAGAGAGAATGAATTCAAGGGTTCAAAATCTCTAATTAATGGGAATGCAAGAAAATTCCACATCACCACAACATTGCTTTTATTATATAGTATAGATTATATGAATCATACTTTTGGAGACATTGAGACCAGTACACTATTACATGCACATAACTGTATTAGAAAGACAATACTCTTCGAACATATATATATATATATATATATATATATATATATATATATATATATATATATATATATATATATATATATATATATATATAACTGTATTAGAAAGACAATACTCTTCTAACATATATATATATATATATATATCTATATATATATATATATATATATATATATATATATATATATATATATATATATATATATATATATATTGATTAGAAATTACCTAAGGTTCTGTTTAGACCTTGGAAAATTTGGTACAAAGAAAAAATTTGGGAAAGTTACTTTTTTTCTTGTGTTTGGTTTAGAGAAACTCACAAAGAAAAAAATATGGAAGAAAGTCAGGTGGAAAAATTGTTAGAAATAAGTGATAAAATTTTTCTCATAAAATTGTGAGGAAAGTTTGAGGAAGATTTCCAACCTTTTTCAACCTTGCATTACTTAGATGACATCAACATGATTCCAGTAGTTCATCAATATTCAAATTTCTCATCCAAATTCTTGTATTTTACCTCAATCCAAACAAGATAAAAAAACTTATTTTTCTCCCTACTTTTTTTCTTCACATTTGTTTTCCTTCAACTTTTCTTTCTACCAAATTTTTTAAAGATCAAACGGAGCCTAAGTGATTTCTACATGTAAAATATTTACGTGGTCAAAACTTCCACAAATTGAACAAATTCTTCAAACAACATCCGGAGAGAACAAAGGGGACAAAAAAACCTTGCTGTGTGAATGTGATTTTGCACTCCTGCTTCTACCGTCACATTAAATGCCTTGAAGTAGAGTTTGATATGCAAAATGTAGTGTATGCATGAAAATTTCAATGAGTTTTTCATTAAGGCCGTATTCGGCAATAGCTTTTTGGATAGTGTTTAGTGTTTTGATCAGGTCAATGCACTAATTAGTTAATTTTTAGTGTTTGGTAAATTAGTATTTTGACTAGCATTTCAAGTAGCATTTAGCGTTTTAAGCGGCATTTTTGAAAAGCTAATAGTATTAACGTTTGACATTTAAAAGTAGCGTTTCATATTTTTTAGCCAAACAATATCCTTTAAAAAATTTATTTTTGGGAGTTATCTATATTCTTTTATGTTAATTTACATGAATCAGCTAGCAAAATAGCTAAATTTACCAAACACATTAGTTTCAACCGTTCATCTAAACAGCTATCCGCTTACAGTTAAATTAGAAACACTATCTGCTATCTAAACAGTTATTTGCTACATGAACCGCTATTCGCCAACTAAACAGTTAATTTTGCAAAACAGGGCCTAAGTAGTTTCCAATTTCATCGCCAATCAATTATAATAATTATTATGAGTTTTAATTAAATATTATCCCTTTTTTGACAAGAAAATCTTTTACACTTAATGTGTACTAATTTATGACACACAGTAATATTATTTTTATTTTTCTACTTTACAATGTCATTAATTATGACATTTATTTTAAGGACTAAATTTTTTAAGAAAAAAGTACAATTATTAATTCATTTTGAAAATTTGTAAAAATGATATACATCTATACATCTATACATTAATATCAACACATGTTAATTCAAGTGGCTTAACACTTGTTCCCCTTAAGTAAGGTATCATGTTCGAGTTTTGTGAATGGAGAAAATTTGTGATGGGAGAACTCTACCCCTTATTGGGTCAACAGTAGTTTGACTCCAATAAAATGGATGATTTAAGACCAAAAAAATCTATTAACCTTGCTAAACGTTCCTCCAAAATAGGTGATCATGCTTCCTTTAACCCACTAAAACTCTATGCTTTACCTAAGCATGCCACAACCTCCCCAAAAAATTACAAATGGGTACCCCCTGTTTTGGAGAAACTATTTTAAGGGCCCCTTAATCTGAGAATATATTTTGAGGTGACATTACTGTTGAAGAAACTATTTGTAGGTGAATTTCCAGTTGAAGGGTTCTAGATGAATACTAAAATGACTGTAATACCCTTATTTTTCAATTGGGGTATTAGCATCTAACGCAACCCCATTCTGAACCCAAACTTCTCTATCCTCTCTTGCTCACACCTCTACTCTTCTCGATCTCTGTCTTCCCGATCTGTTCACCCATCAGTTTGCACCTGGTATTGGTGAAGTTCTAACGTCACTTGGGAGCCCATCCTGACAGTGAAGTTTGTCGCCATGGTTGAGGAGGAAGGAGCACCAGCTGAGTGGAAATTGTGGAATTAATACAACCATGGTAAGCGTTTTCCCTCTTCCTGCATATGCTTGCTTGTTGTAGATTTCTAGGGTTTGTCTGATTGCAATGTAGTTTGATCAGGGTCTGATTGTAATGTAGTTTGTTCAGGGTCAATTTCTAGGGTCAATTTACTGATGGGTGAAGTTCGGTTTGTCTGTTTGTAATGTAGTTTGTTCAGGGTCAATTTCTAGGGTTTGAAAGGTTTTGGTGGATGCTTGGTAATACCTTGTCAATTAGAGAGTGTCCATACTTGCAGAATTATTTGGGGGGAAGTAATTGTTGAAATAATTTTGAATGTCTTCTATGTTGTGTTTAGTATTAGGGTTTCTGTGTGGTTGTTGGATTGAAAACTGTTCTGAAAGCCTGTTTGTGATATTGTTTGAACAGGTGACTAAAAATGTAGTTGTTCATTACAAGGACAGAATAATTACTATAGTTGATATTAATTTGGATATGTACCAGGTGATAGACCTGTTTAGGGATGTGAGGGAATTAGCTGTGGAACAGGAGGTAGTGTTACCTAAGTATGCTGGATTTAAATGGCATCCACCTGGGAAGGAGAATTAGAGGTGGCCTCTGAACACTGATAATGACTGGGTGATGTTAGTGCATCAGTGGGAGTCAGTAAGGGATTTTGTGATCCCTATTTATGTGGTTGAGTTGCATGTGCCTAGTCAGCTGCAAAAAGTAGTTGAAAGTTTAGATGGTTTGCAAAAAGCAAAAGAAAAAGAGGATGTGCAATTTACAAGCCCATGTGAACCTATACTGGACCCCTCTTTGACTGAAGCTAGGATGTGGGCTGATAATTTGATTGTCACCCCATCATCTATATACATAGATCCGAATGCATCAGGACAAGCCCAGTCCATGTTAGAACCTACTCCACATGCTTTAAAAACATATTTCACATCTAGTAGGCAGAACTAAAGATTAGGAGACCTCTTCCTAGGGCTGCGAAAGAGAAACCAAATGCTTCTCCTTCTCCTTCTTCTGTACAGCCCTCATCAAAGCAAGGTGACACTGTTCTTGAACCTGTGATTAGCCCTAGAAGACCCTCTACAAGGTCTCAAACCAGTCCATCAAAGCAAGCAACTGTCCCCAAAACTCCTTCTTCTTCAGTACAGCCTGTTGAAGGTCTATCTCAGCTTATCTTATCCCCAACTAGACCATTGACAAGGTCTAAAACCAGCCCATCTATTACAGCAGTTGTCCCCACTACACCTTGCTCATCTCAGGCTATTGAAGGTGTGTCCCAGTTGGTAGGATCCCCGAGAAGACCCTTGACAAGGTCCTAAATGAGCCCAATTGCAGCTGAGAAGAGACAATCTCAACCTTCTTCTACCACAGCACCAAGAGGAAAACAAATCACCCGTGAGCCCCTAAATGTTGCTCAATCACAAACTTTCACCTACTCAGAGCAAGATTTGTCAACAGTGAGGATTAACTTAGATGATTTTCAGGATTTTGATGTGTTAGATTTGGATTAGCCATAAATTCCCCAATTAGATTTATTTGACAGTGATGTTGATAAAAATGTGGAGGTGGCAGTTGAGGAATATTTAGAGTCAGATAGTGAAGATAGTGACTTCAGGTTGGATGAGGATGAGGAGTCTGATGAGGTTTTATTAGATGAGGAGTCAAATGATAATGAGGGGCTTGATGAGTTGGATTTGGAGCTTGATACAGAGCAGTGGATAACATTAGGTCATGAGGATGCAAATGGTAGTCAGAGCCATGTGATTATAAGTAAGATGGCAAAAACGTTCAAACAGGGGAGGTTGTAGAGCAGAAATAGAGATGGGCGTGTGAGTTTAAAACGAGGTGACATATTTACATGTAAGAAAGACCTTCTAACAGTTATGAAGGACTACTGTGTGCAGCAAGGGATTACCTTGAGGAAGGTTAGGAATGACAGGAGGAGGTACACCCAAAAGTGTGCACATGTGGACTGTACATGGAGGATACATGCATCTGTGCTTGTTGACAAAAGCACATGGATGATTAGGAGACATTCAGGGAAGTACATATGTGGTAGGACTGAAGCTAACAAAAGTGGTAGTTCTAGATGGGTTGTAACCAACCTTCTCTCATATTACCGGGCAAACTCGAATGCATCTTGTTGGGAGGGGAAGGTCACACCATTTGTAGCAAAAAAACTGAGGTTGATTTAACAAGAGTCTAGGAATTGTCTTGGTGTTGTCCATGCTCGTCAAAGGAAATTTGATGTCGTTGAGGGATGTACTAACTTCACAGTGAAGTTGAGGGAGCAGTTTTATGACTGTAAAAGATGGAAAATAACTGGCTTACCTTGCAAACATAGTGCATGGTGCATTTTGAGGATGAAAGAGAAGCTTGAGGATTATTGTGCTCCATGGTTTTCAATTGAAAAATACAGGCAACTTTATGACAACATCATTCATCCCATCTCTGACCCATGCATGTGGGGGGAAACAAACTTACCTACACTTGATTCACCAATTGAGCTGAGAAAAAGAGGAAGGCCAGAGAAGCATGACAGGAGAGAGTCATAATCCTGGGCACCAGTCCCTCAACCTGAAGGTCAAGCAACCACACATTCCTCGGGCACTAAAAGGTGCAAGCAATGTCAACAATTGGGGTATACCAGCAGGACCTGTGGGAGGCCTAGAGATGACACTGGCCGACTGTTGGAGAGATACAAGAAGAAGAGGAAAGCTAGTACCAGACCAGTTGGAAGGCCAAGGAAGAATCAACCCACTCCTGGGACCTCAGTTGGGACATCAACAGTCACAGTTGCAGCCCTAACCTAATTCAGCCAATCTTAATTCTCTGTGATCGTGTTCTGTTGTAATTCCTAAGTGCAAAACTTATTGTAATCTTTAATATCCTACTGTTCACAACGTTTGCCTTTTAGTTTATATAAAGTCATTAGCCAGGTGACACTTGCAAGCTTCTCCCTCGCATGTAACCGAGGGAGCCTTTCAGTTAATTATCTGAATAGTTCATGCCCCTTTTTAGATGTACTAAGTTGTGTGTGGAGTGATGAAATAGCAACTGAGTTCCCTTCTTCGCATTTGCAAAAAGCATTAACATAACAGGAACTCAACAAATGCTCCAACATTTTTTTCATTCAATTCACAATGGACTTTTACACCAAACAAAGGCATCACATTTGCTGTTTAACATTACATCATCATCACCAGCATGGCAATAAACACAATCACCACAATCAACAAAATTACAATCAAGGCTTGACCCTTTTCAATAAACTTCAATATCAACCTCCTCTCTATAAGCTCCTTCTTCACTTCATCTACTTCAACAACCACCTGCCTCTCCTCAGGGCCTTCATCTGCTGCCCACTTCAGAAACTTGTCGCATCTCAAACATCTAAAGTACATTCTACCAGGATTCTGGCTTGAGTGAGAGACCCTCCTCACACCTTCGCAATTACATCTTCGATAAACTGCTATATCATCACTTCCTAGCTTGCTCCATGATGATGAAGATCCCTCCATTGTCAAACCTTTAATCAAATTAGACACTGAGAACAATAACAAATTAATTCAATATTTCATACATTCCATATTATAATTCCCAAATGGGAGGACACAAATAAGGCAAACTGCTGCAAAATTATGCAAGAAAATTTCAAGCTTGAACACAGAAGGCAAATTGGCCCCCAAAAAAATAATTTTGCACACAAATTCAAAGCTTCAAACTTTCAGTTTCAGGATTCCAACTTTCGAACTTCCAAATGATTGCTACCTTATCTGTCTTTGCACTGTCAGAAATGCGTGAGGACAACATAGGTTCAATTTCACCAAATAAATCTGGGACCACATAGAGAAGGCACACAGATTCAAAAATAAGGCAGATCTGGAATGGTCTACCATGGAGTAGAAGGCAGACTCATTCAACAAATAACACAAATGATGAAAAAAAAAAAAAAACCTTCAGTTGCCTGGCTTCAATGGAGGACGTGAGAAGGCAGAGTATGGAGAGGAGCAGAGGTCGTAGTGCATAAACGAGAGAGAAGGACAAGGAGAAGGACTTCTATCAAATTTATTCCAGTAACAAGGGCATTGTTGGCATTCTACAAATTTCCACTCTTTCCCGCCACTATCACACCTGATAAGTACAACCCTTCAACCGGAAATTCACCTACAAATAGTTTCCGCAACAGTAATGTCACCTCAAAATATATTCTCAGATTAAGGAGCCCTTAAAATTGTTTCTCCAAAACAGGGGGTACCCATTTGTAATTTGTTGACAGTAAAACTTATATCAGGATGTTATAAAGGTACAAAAATATGAGGGGAAAGGGATGTCAAAAAGGTGAAATGGAAGCATGGGATTCTGCATGTTCAAGCATGATTTTGGATATTGAAAGTTGTGTGGGGGACACTAATTTATCACAAGTTGAAGATATTAAGTTATGCATAAGGGGATAATACAAGTAATATAGTTGTAGTATGAAAGCAGAAGAAATTGACTAACTGGATGAATTGATTACGTGGTGTTGCTCTAAGTGTAGCGTATAATATGAAATTGATGAATAGAGTACAAATTCTAAGTCAATGTTAACTGATATGGCATCTGTGAAGAGTCATGACTACCCAATGTTTTCGACATCTTTTTCGAATGACACACCTAAGGCTAGCGGTATTATGTACAAAACTTTGGGGAGAACCACAGGAAGGTGTTCATTAAAACTATGTCGCCTATCGAACGGAACTTACTAAAGGATTACACAAGGAAACAATGTCAAATTCTTTGACAAACACGCGATGTCATATATGGTGATTCACATTCATCGTAATGACCACCAGAATCAGCGAAGCAATATCATATGTGATGTTAACCAAGAGCATCATACACCCAATGCCTTCAAATTCTCAACTCAAAAAACATGGAAAACATAAGAGAGGGCAGCAATGTAGAAGAAAAGGAAATCTCAGACCCGACAAAAAATGAGCATTAAACAACCACCGCAACAGTCAACCATTGTCGCAACAGGTTTGATACAGGGAAGATTGCAGTCAAGCAATGGAGATGCAATGGAGATAATCAAATTGATTAATTAAGGCACAAAAAGGAAAGTGAGGTGTAATAGAGTTTGTTGTAATTAGGGATGGAAATTACATCCGAATTCGAAGCAGATCCGATCTGATCTGGGGTAAAATTATCCGATTTGAATCCGAAACAGAAAAATTCGACTCCGAATTCGATAAAAATAATCTGAATCCGAGTCGGATTCAGATTAGTTTCAGAGGAAGGGTAAAATCCGATCTGACTTTTAATCCTATCCGACTAAATTTTTAAATATTTCAGATTTAAAATTTAAGTTTAAATTTTAAAACTTTTAGAAATAAAATCTATCCAATATACCCACCCTCCCCTCACCCCCATGGTGTCAGCCCAGCTCAGTGTTGTTTTTTTGGTCATCAACGTTTTTTTTTAATATGTAAAAATTAAAACGTTAAATCCTAATACTCCCCCCAGATACTCTCTTTCTCCTCGCCACTTCACCAGTTGCTCTTGCTGCTCGGCTTAGTAGTCGCTTTTGGCCTCTTGCTACTCGCTAGTCGGACTGTCAGAGTAGTAACTCCCCCCTTAGTCCTTGGCTCTCACTCCAACTCTCTGCTCTTTGTTTTTCTCTCTGTGAGCCTTTGTCTTTTCACTGGTTTCTACAACATCGACACTGAGTATTTCATCATCCCTCTCTGCTCTCTCATGAGTACGCATCTTTTCTTTCTTCTTAATTTAATAGTTCATACAATAAAATCTAAATATATATTTTTATGAGTAGGAGTGTTGTTTAGATTTTTGAGGTATAGAACAAGAGAAGTTAGACTTTGGGTTTTGCCATTTTGAGGTTTGGGAAGATCGTTGTTTTTTAGCCTTTTTTAAAGGTTGAACAATATTATATTCTAACACTTAGTTATAATGAAAATCTCAACTCCATACAAATAATAATTATAGATATTATTAGATATACCCTTAGTCGGAGGCCAATAGAAAAGAAGGGCTGAATAGTGTGCGTGGAGGATTTGTGCTCTTAATTTTTTTCTTTTTATGAGTAGGACATGTTATTTATGATATTTCACATGTATCTCGTAGTTGTTAAGATTTGTAATTGTTGGAACATGCTGGCCCTGTTTGGCAAACAGCTGTTAGTTGTAAACTGTTTGTATTAACTGTTAGCTGTTAGCTGTTAGCTGTTTGTATTAGCTGTTTGAATTAGTTATTTATTGAAAAACTGTTTGGTAAAATTAGCTGTTTCTAACAAAATTGTGAGATAAAAAACTAATTTTTCAAAAAGCTCCTCTAAAAAACTCATGGAATTAGCTTTTTCAAATTAACTTTTTGAACCCAAAACGCTCTTTTAAAAAACTCTTTCACCAAACACCCAAATTAGCTTTTTCACTTGATCAAAAAGCTAATTTTGGTCAAAAAAGCTCTTTTTGGCCAAAAAGTTCTTCAAAAAGCTGTTTCCTAAATAGGGCCGTTGTCATTTTGTAGAGCTTTAAATATGTTCCGTCTTTTACTCTTTGTTTAACTTAAATGTTCGGGATTTGGTTAATATGATATATGAATGCATATCATTGTATCGACTGGTGGGTAGAATATAAAAAATTGTATAAAATTATTGCGTTACAAAAGGAAATATTTCGGATCAGATTAAATCCGACTCCGATCCGATCCGACTCGGATTAGATTCGAAGGTTCTCCTTCGATCTGTTGGATCGGATTTAAATCGAATTTTCTGATTTGAATATAAATCGGATACGAATTCGGATATTCTAATATCCGTTCCGAATTTGATCCGTTGACATCCCTAGTTGTAATGTTTGTATGTCTCTAGGTGAATTATTGCAGGTATGGATGTGAAGCAGATAACAAGTACTTTGTATTATCATCTATGGTACTTCAATTAAATTTGCATTACCTTATAGACCGAAGAAAAGATCTTCACATATTTCTCAATTTCCATTCCCCCCCCCCCCCCCCCCCCAAAAAAAAAAAAAAACACTCTATTTCTTTGTTTTGTTTAGTTTTTTTCGTTATGTCCGTCTCCTTACACAGAAGTGAAGTCCCTGTTCACTAATCAAAACCCCCCCTCGTTTGACTACCAAGTACCAACCTTACTTAAAAGACCATACTACCCTTGTGCTCCTTCGAGATATGCAAAAAGAGAGTGGAATGGAAGCAGACCACTTTGGATGAGAGAGAATCAATTATTACAGTATCAGTATGTAGATGATGAGATAAAGAAAGCGCGAACCAGGCGTAAAAATTCCATCGGATTTCCACTCGTACAAAGAGAAAGAAATCAAAAGTGATTCGCGACAATGACTCGTAAAAATAATTTCCAGGAAATTAATATATTCTCAAAAGATTTTCATGAGGGCGAGCATTAGGCAGTGAAACTCTCTCTTTCTAGATCCGCCTTTCTTACCGCCTCATAATTCATAATCTCCGCCATGATTGCTCCAGTGTGCACTCTTCCCTGCTGTTTTTCTCACTCACAATCATCTTCTCCATGCAATACTTGAGATGGGTATTTGATATTTGAGATGGGATTTCAGTACCCTTTAATGTGGGCAACCATGGGAGTACGCAGAAAAGAAGTGGTTCCCTTCGTGTCATCACTGTGTTGCTTATGTCTGATTTCAGGGGTTTTTAGTGTTACAGATCCTGGTGATCTTGCAATTCTGAATGAATTCAGAAAAGGGTTGGAGAATCCTGAGCTATTGAAGTGGCCTAGCAATGGGGATAATGATCCTTGTGGGAATGGTTGGCCTTTTGTGTATTGTGCTGATGGAAGGGTTACCCAACTTCAAGCTAAGAATTTAGGTTTGAAGGGCACATTACCTCAGGACTTTAACAAGCTGGATCAACTCTCAAATTTGGGCCTTCAGAACAATAATTTAACTGGTATGTTGCCCTCTTTTAAAGGGTTAGCACAGTTGAAGTATGCCTATCTAGATTACAATAATTTCACTTCAATTCCTGCTGATTTCTTTAATGGGTTAGTTAATTTACAAGTTATGGCTTTGGATAATAACCCTTTGTTGAATGCTACCACTGGCTGGTCCTTACCTGTTGGATTGCAAGACTCAGCTCAGTTGGCTACTCTTTCCTTGATGTCCTGTAATCTGGCTGGTCCATTGCCTCATTTCTTGGGGACTTTGGGGTCCCTGACTGTGCTTAAACTGTCCTTTAATCGTATCTCGGGTGGGATCCCATCAAGTCTTAATGGGTCAAATTTGCAAACACTTTGGCTAAATGGGCAGAGCCATGGTAGTGGAATGTCTGGTCCTATTGACATCCTTGTGACAATGGAGTCATTGACTAGTGCTTGGCTTCATGGGAATCAGTTCACTGGGGCAATCCCGGAAGGTATTGGTAGCTTGACCAGTTTGAAGGAGTTGAATCTCAACACTAATCAGCTTGTTGGGCTGATTCCGGCTGGTTTGGCTGATATGGAGTTGGAGGTACTGGATCTAAGCAATAACCATTTTATGGGTCCAATTCCAGAGTTTAAGGCTAAAAAGGTTTCATACGCGTCAAATTCCTTCTGTCAAGGTACTAAGGGAAAACCTTGTGCTCCCCAAGTTAGGGCACTACTTGATTTCCTTGGTGGGCTGAGCTACCCTTCAAGGCTTAGTGCTTCATGGTCGGGTGATAACCCATGTGTGGGATGGTTGGGATTGACCTGCAATTCGAATAATGAGGTTAGTGTCATAAATTTGCATAATTATAACCTTAATGGTACTCTGAGCCCCTCGATTGGGAGGCTTGAATCCCTTACCAAAATAATACTCAGCAACAACAATATCACTGGTCAGATTCCCTCAAATTGGACCAACTTGAAGTCCCTTACAGTGGTGGATTTGAGTAACAACAATCTTTCTTCTCCACTACCCAAATTTAAGGGTAATGTTAAGCTTGTTCTTGAGGGCAATTCTCTGCTTACATCCTCCCAATCCCAAGCTCCTTCGCAGGGTGGTCAATCTTCAGGTCAGTCTTCACCTTCCAAGGGCTACGGTTCTCATTCAACGGCATCAGGAAATGTTGGAGCCCCAAAAAAGTCTAAACTGGTTAAAGTTATAACTCCCGTGGCTTGCCTGGCAGCAGCTGCATTGATGCTAGTTCCTATATTTGTTTATTACTGTAAGAGGAAAAAGGTTGTCCGTCCCGCTCCTAGCTCCATTGTCATTCACCCAAGAGACCCATCAGACAATGACAATATGGTTAAAATTGTCGTTGCCAATAACACCAATGGCAATACATCAATTGGAAGTAGTTCTGCTAGCAGAAATAGCAGCGGGCTGGGCGAGTCTCATGTCATTGAGGCTGGAAATCTGGTCATATCAGTTCAAGTTCTTCGGAATGTGACCAAAAATTTTGCCCCTGAAAATGAGCTGGGTCGTGGTGGTTTTGGGGTTGTGTACAAGGGAGAATTGGATGATGGAACTAAGATTGCTGTCAAGAGGATGGAAGCTGGAGTAATTAGCAACAAGGCCTTGGATGAATTCCGATCGGAAATTGCAGTTCTCTCCAAGGTCCGTCATCGACATTTGGTGTCGCTTTTGGGATACTCAGTTGAAGGAAATGAGAGAATTTTGGTTTACGAGTACATGCCTCAGGGGGCTCTTAGCAGGCATCTTTTCCATTGGAAGAGTTTGAATTTGGAGCCTCTTTCGTGGAAAAGGAGGCTAAATATTGCGTTGGATGTTGCTAGAGGGGTGGAATATCTCCACAGCCTCGCACATCAGAGCTTCATCCATAGAGACCTCAAGCCTTCAAACATTTTACTTGGCGATGACTTCAGAGCAAAAGTTTCAGATTTTGGGCTTGTGAAACTTGCTCCTGATGGTGGGGAGCAATCTGTTGTCACCAAGCTAGCTGGAACTTTCGGATACTTGGCCCCTGAATATGCTGGTACGTATAATCACTATAATTCTTCTTTTTGTCCCCCCCTCCCCGAACCTAAAAAAATAATTTTGCTGTTATTAAGTTCTTCTGCGGGTGTCTATGTGGGCCATTCTGAAGCTGTAAGAAGCCAGTTTGAAAACCGAACTGCAATTGCAAGGACATTTTTGTGCTACTGCTTGTTCTGTGTTTGATTCCACCTCCTGGACTTGGTAGTCTATTTCATCGAGAGATAATCCATGCCTAATTTTCAATTTCATAAATGGCAAACATTCTTTTCCGCTCTAGTATGAATTAGTGCCAAACTTGGTCTTGCCCTGTTCCAGGATTGCGGTTTCATGGTTGTTCAATGTCCATGTGTTCCCAACGAGTCAACGATTGTATTAAAGGCTTCTTTGTTTATCATTTCCCAAGTTAGCCGAAATAGGAACAATCATTTCAAAATTGCAGTTTTCATATGTGAAATATATTTAGAAATTGGTTTTGTATGGCTGAAGAAAGCGATCTTTCTGTGCTTGAATGGAAATTCCTTGATCTGGTATGTAAAGGTTTTTTCTTGATTTCAGCTATGAGGAGAATTTGCTATTTACGGATAATATTGAGTTTCCCTTACCTTTCACTGTTAGCTGTCTCTGTCTCTCTTTTTTTTTTTTTTTTTTGGGGGGGGGGGTTGCGGCAGGATGGGGTGGGTGTGTAATTAATATTAGGATATAATCAAATGTCCTTCCCTGTGGGTCTGATCATGTACCATTCCTTGCTGGGAAAATCTCAATAATTGCTCACTGAGAAGGCAATATCATGAATGGCAAGAGCTTCCATTTTTGTTCCTAGTTTCGTTATCAGAAATATAATGAATACATCTGTTAGATGTGAGGTTTGAAAAATGCGGAGTATCCAGTATACATGTGGCGCAGATTCCACGTATATTATAGGAATTGTTATGCATCCCCCCGGGACCCCCCCTGCCAACCAAAAAAAATCAGCCAACAGAAAGAGAGTAAAAAAAGAAACACAGTGTTTATGTTAGTGAAAAACGTGATGGGATGCAGTGGTGCTTCTCCTTGCCTTCCATGATCATTCGTTCCCTTTATTGTATTTTTCCCATTAGACTTTTTTCTGTTTTGAGTTTTGCTTTTCTGTCTATTAGTGTAACGCTGATATTCTTGTGGTATCACTGTCATTGTTGATGTTGTCGCTGCTGCTGCCGCTGTTGCTGTGGCTGCTGTCGTTGTTTTGGCTAGAAAACTTCTTGCGCACTTGTACAAGCTGGAGAAGTGAACCTTTGTCTTTCTTGTGGGAACCATTCACCTACAGCTTTGAGATCATTAAGGTGCCTCAGAATATAAAATTATTGGGTTACTGAGTGATAGATACATCAGAGACCATTGATTTTAGCTTGTTGTCCTACCATTTTAACGCTTTGTTTGGGTTATCTACTGTTTATACGTATAGCATGAGTCATTAGAATCATCTTTAGCTATTGCAGCTATGTGCTGGTTGAAGGACTGACATCCTTTTTTCAAAAGGAAATACCCAACACCTTGAGCTTGCTGTGGGAAATGATAGCAATACTCAAGAGCGGATCCAGGCACACCATACTCCAATCACTCTCCAACCCCATTAACTGCTACATTTGTTTGTTTCAGTTACAGGGAAAATCACAACCAAAGCCGATGTGTTCAGCTTTGGCGTTGTGCTAATGGAGCTCCTTACAGGATTGACAGCCCTTGATGAGCACAGGACCGGAAAGCAGTACTTGGCCATCGTGGTTCTGGAAAATCAAATCTGACAAAGAGAAGCTACTGGCTGCCCTTGATCCTGTCTTGGACGTGAAGGATGATACATTTAATAGCATTCTCACTATTGCTGAGCTGCAGGGCACTGCACAGTGAGGGAGCCCAGCCAACGGCCTGACATGGGTCATGCGGTCAACGTGCTGGCCTCACTTGTCGAGCAATGGAAGCCGTGGGATGATGACACTGAGGAATATTCGGGCATTGACTACAGCCTGCCACTTACCCAGATGGTGAAGGGGTGGCAGGAAGCGGAAGGAAAGGACCTGAGCTGCGTGGACCTCGAGGATAGCAAGGGGAGCATCCCTGCTCGGCCCACTGGATTTGCTGAGTCTTTTACCTCTGCAGATGGTCGATAGAGATGGCTGGGTTGCTATGTGGAAGCTCTGATCTCGGTGGATACCCCCCCCCCCAAAAAAAAACCTTCCAATATAGCCGCAATGGGGGTGTTTTGTTATGTATTGATTTGTTTCAATGCATTTGTTCAGTTTTATTAGTGTTTGAAGTGGATGTAATCAAAATTCACAAAGGAGATGTTATGCGAGTTTTTTCATCATTCCAAAATTTTCACAGTAGCATAGGGGTAGCTGTGATGAATGTGATCCTCTAGATAAGGAATGCCTCTCTAAACCTTTATTCCTTGTGTCTGTAGCTTTCTTTGAGGGTCTTCGGTGTCTCTTGTCGTGATGGTTGTAGATCTTTCATCTTATGAGACGATATAGCAGACTATTTGTCAACTTTCTGTTTTTGTCTTTTCAAGAGCACAAAATGAGAATATCATTAATTAAGTTCAAAAGTAGTACACAAGTCATTCACGGCCACCATCACTGCGTAGTCTAGTCGCGCGGGAGATGACCCATCTTTTCAACAAAGTGTGGGTTTAAATGCCTTGGAGGTATGGAAGAATTTTTCTCATCCGTGTTTGGTTGTTCTCTCATGTTCTCTAATGTCTTCCTCACCTGAGGTATTTAAATGAGATACGGTCCTTAAGTGCGTTTGCTTCCATTCAACAATGAAAAAAGGGGGTCTTTTATAGCCAAATATACTACGCAATTTACCTATCGAAAAACTACACACACACACACACACACACACATGTTATTCAACCTGAAATTATGATATTTTATACTCTTTTATTATCTAATATTCGCTCGAAATAAATTATTAAATTAAAATTTTAATGTTTTTTTTGTTTATTTTGTAGGAGTTTGAAAATTTGAATAAATTGAATATAAAAGTTGGAAAAAAGCGGTGTTGGTTCAAGAAAAAGCACAAGAGGAAAAGAATAAAAGACGGCCCAGCCCAAGCCTCAGCACCCAGACCAGTTCACGCTAGGCCCAATCTTCCCTCTCCTTCTCTTCTTTTCCTTTTCTTCTCTCTCTCTTGGGCTTGGCCCAGCTTACATGGTTTGTTTTCCCTTGCCACGGTCCAGCCTGCCTCTCACTTAATCTCGACATGTGCTGGTCACGTGACAGCAACCCCCCATCTCCTCTTTCTTCTTCTTCTCCCTCATCTGTCAGCATTAGGAAGCCCGAAAAACAGGGCATTCATTGCTTCATTCGTGCCACCACTTTCTCCCTCTCCTTTCATCTTCCTCTGCCCTCTTGTTTTAGGGTCTCGACGGTTTCTTGCCCATAAAGATCGAAAGCCTGCTGTTGCTTCATCTTCCTCACCATAACCACGACATGGCAGTCCTCCTTCTCCTCATCCATTATTTCTTCTCTTTCCTCCATCATCATGGCCATGGCGTTTGTCTCTTACTCCATTGCATTTAGCTGTTAACCCATCCCTCATCTCCCCCTTTAATCTTCTCTCTCCTCAGTGGTTCTTCTTCCCCTGACTTCAGCCTCCAAAACCTGAAACAGAGCAAGCCTCCATCCCTTCGTTTCCCATTCTCGTCCATTACTCTCTCTCTCCCCAGAACATTTAATCCATCATCATCACCGTCAGTCATTCATCAGTTACAGAATTGATTGAAGGGCAAACGAAGAGGGGGAGACTGTGGCGTTCTTTAAGAGCCGTAATAGAGGCTTCAAATGGAGGGGGAGAGAGGAAAGTAGAGGGAGAGTAGCGTAGAGTAGAGGGTAGAGGATAGCGATTAGAGAGTAGATTTTTCAATTTACAATTTTCATTTTTTTCGTTTCAAATCTAAATACAGTTCACACGCTTGTGTTTTGTGTAATTTTGATTCTTGGTTTAAGTTAATTCGACTGAGTGATTCAGTTTTCAAATCAAATTTTACAAGCTTTGGGCTAGATTTTTGATCAAGGTTCGCTTTTGATGAGAATGAAGGTTGCGTTGTTCTGCGTCGTTTGCTTGTTCCCTGGTTCCAATTCTCAAGTTCATGAAACAATTGCGATTAGGTATTGGTGACCTCAAACTCGTTACAGTTTGGATCTTCCCACTTGGTAAAGTGTGTTTTTACAATTTCAAAATTTAATTTTGTTTATTTAGCCCATTAATTTATAGAATTACTCAATCTTAGAGTTTGTTAATTAGAATCTAGGTTTAAATTAGATTAGAATTTTTGGTAATCTAGTTTCACAACCATCCCTGAGGACGATACCCGTAATTCATACAACGATAGACTGTACGCTTACGGAAAATCACAACAAGTTTTTGACGCCGTTGCCGGGGATGGCGTTGTGAAATTAGGTTGCATAGTCGAGTCGTAATTTAGTTGTTTGCATCGATTTCGTTTTTATTTTCGTTTCGTATCTTTGGTTTTTTGATTTTGTGTGCGTTAGTTTAGTTTTAGTTGTTTTAGTTTAGTTGAGATTTCTTTTGTCTCTGATTTTCGATTAGAGTTTCTATTTTGGTTTTTTGCTTTGGTGCATTTAATTTTGATTTTAGTAATTATTTTCTGCTAGAAAAACAACAAAGACTAACTGTTTGGTTATTGCACAAGAAATAGGCACAGAAGCAGCAGCAACAAAGAGAAAAAAAAAATAAAAAAATGCTCTTCTTTTGTGTTTGTGTTCATTTTATATTTTGTGTGATGTTTGAGTATTTTTGGTTTTTCTTTTATTTTAGTAGCATAGTTTTATTTTTGTTAGTTTATTTTGTTTTGTTCACTTAATTATTTGAGTCTTTTGTTTTTGTTTTAGTCATTAGTTTGTACATAGTATCCTAGATGCATTTTTTTCTTAAAAAAATTAAAAAATTAACAACTTAAAAATCCAAAAAAAATTGAAAAATCCTTAAAATTGAAAAAAAACACTAGATTCAAGAATGCCAATTTTTAATTTCTCACAATATGAGAATGAACCTTTCTGGAGCTATCTATCGTGACTTAATGATTATCGTGCTCAATTGAATCTAAATTTTCAAAAATGGAATATTTGTGAGGTCATTGCTGTAGGTCTAAATTCTGAATCTTGGGATTATATTGAGTCCATTTTTCCTGGAGGTGTATTAGGATTGTTATCTAAAACTCAAGATGAGGTATGAGATTTCTTTGAAAAATTAGCTTGGGATACTTATGAGTTTGAACAAGGTAAAAATAATTTTGGATACTCAACTTCTGATGAGTCTATTTTTCTTGCTAATTCTTCCCCCCAGGATCATTTTTTAAACTCATATGACCCATCTTATTCTTATATGTCTCCTGTGTTGTACGATTATTGTGAATCTTCTGACCATGATGTTCTTACTTGCCCTTTCCATGCTTATATTGATGCTACTTGTGCAAGTGTTGAAAAGAAGATAAATGAATCGACTGATAAAATGATAGAGAATATGAAAGTGAGGATTGCTGAATATTCTCATAGTTTTAGTCAAAGTAGGGAGAACTGTAATGAGTATGACCCTAGTTTAGGATCTCCTAAACCTGAAGTTAGTCTCTATGATAATTTTGAACCCTCTTATTCTACTAGGCCTAACTTGAATGAAGAGACGCCTTTGCCTAGTCTAGATCAAGAGAGTGACTTCTCTTTGTCTCTATCCCCTGCCCTTACACCTAAATTTAGCTCACCTACAGACGTCAGTGAGGATGTCCTAGTTTCTGTCGACCATCCACCACTTTAAATGATTCTTTTGAGTTTGAGGAGGGTGATGAATGCGGGAACCCTAGTGAGTTAGATTTGAACGTCACAACTGACTTTGAGCACCATAAGTTAGATGAGTCAGACGATACTATTTCATAGGAGTCATGTGAGGAGGAAGCAACACCCACTAGATTAGAATTTAGTGATAATATTCTTTCTATAGAATATGAATCTTTTCCACGTGGGTTTGGATGTGAATCTGTGTGCTGAATACAAATCTTTTTCTTTTGACCCCATCCACCCTGCCTTTTTTTTTAATCTCATAAGTCTGAATCTGTTGAGTTCGAGGCCATTGTCGCTGAACATTTTGATTTAGACCACAATCTTACGCATATTGACCTTAAAGAACTTGTGAAATTAGGACTCACTAATTTGTCTAGACCATTCATTCATGATGATATACTTTCTAGGCCAATGACCCACTTGCTGGCTACTTTTAAGTATGTCTATCTATTTTTTGATTGGGCCCAACAGTTTGGTAAATTAAAGAGGGCCCTCACTTGTGCTGCATTGTTGTGGTGGATGTACTCTATTTGGTGCCAACTCTTACATGTTCATTGTCTTAATTTTATTGAGAGTTAGTCTTCTGTGTTTGACAAGCTGCTTCGTGCTTTATTGGGATTTGATTTAAGTAGCGATGTTCCATTTGATATGGAGTGGCTGATGCTCCATAGGCCTCTATTTGCGCAAATTTCTGGAGGCATAGCTTAGGTGTAATTCTGCACTTGATCTGGTATAATCGTTCATCTTTATCTCCTCTTTTTAATTTTATTTTCTTTTATATATATTTGTTGCTTTATTTTATTTTTAATAATGTTTTTTTGTTTAGCGTCTTGTCACGTTCCTTTCTTTTTGAGTCTTCATCTTCTTTTTGTACATTCATTTTTCTTTTTAGTTTTTTTTTCTTTTGTCAATTTCTTTTCACTCCCAATGAGGATATTGTGAGATTTAGGTATGAGGTGGGGAAACTTTGAAAAATTTTGAAAAAAAATTGAAAAAAACAAAGAAAAAAACAAAAATTGAAAAAAAAAATGAAAAATCTTGAAAATCCAAAAAATTTTTGTTTTGTTTTTGGGGAAGTTTTGTGCTATTCCGATTCTCTTAAATTCCCTGTGCTTTGATTTTTAGCTTACATATGAACTTATATGCTTATTAGGTCTCTATCCTCGGTGTGTCATTCTTAGCCCTAACTTTAACCCCATTTGTTCATTATCGCTATGTAATCCAATCCCTATTTATGTCATCCTCATTGTCTTAAGGTCTTAGTTTTCCATGATCGGCTCTCCCACTAATTTTTGACACAATTACTTTGGTTTCTATTGAAAAAAAAGGAAAAAAAAAAGAGAGAAAAACATGAGAATGAGAAAAATGAAAAAAAAAAAAAAAGAGAGAAAATGAGAAAGGAAAGAAAGAGAAATGAAATAAAATTGGAATGACAATTATCCCTTTGAGGCATGCGTTACTGGGCGTTACCCTTTGAGACACATGCTACTGGGTGTTACCCTTTGAGGCAATACTGCTACTGTAAAAGCTTGCTTCCTATGTTATTAAGTTAGTAATGTAGTTTGTGTTAGTAAAGTGGGATTGAGTTTGATTCTGATAAACTTAAGCCTTAAGATGATGACACACTTGCATACGAGCATTGGGATGGATTCAAAGTTTTGATGTACAGTTGAGTAAAAAGTTAGTGCTTTGATATCATTCATGGGGTAGAGAGCCTTGATGAGTACATTTTGTTTATATGCGGGGCAATATCGTTGTTACATAGGTAATTTAGTTGATTAAAATATGTATATATCTTTCCCCAGTTTTGTACATATTAATTTTTGAAAAAAGAAAAAAAACCAAAAAGATTTTCAAGTTTCTGTTTGCCTTTTCTTTTATAGATTTTGTGGGTCACTAGGGGTAACATAGGGATTTAAAGGGCTTGTTGCACGTACTAAATGCAACCGTGATTCCTACGAAAATGAGTTAGGAATTTTATTTTCTTTTTCTAGGATTTTTAGTTTTATTTTACTTGAGGACGAGCAAAACTTAGGTGTGGGGGTGTATATATATATATATATATATATATATATATATATATATATATATATATATATATATATATATATATATATTATATATATATATATATATATATGTTATGCAGCCAAGACCATCTCCTATTGCAGGGTTGAAAATGGAAGGTTCGATTCTCCTTTCTCTTGACATGGCTTTTAATACCTCAAATCATAAAAATTAGATTGGCTAATAGGGTTTGAAGCATCAAAATTAACTAAACCAATTTCAATATTTGGGGAACATCTATTCTTGTTATTTCAAAATTTGTATAGCTATAAAAGCCAAGTTTGAACTATTTTTTCAAACTTGGATTTTATGGACTGAAGCAAAATGCATACCTAAATTTCCTTTGCTCTATTTATGTGGAGTAGTAGATAGTCTACTGTTTTTAAATTTAGGGCAATCGAAAATAGTATTTGTAATTTTGCAATTCAGGGGTCAGGTTTGCTACATCAAATCCCCCACACCTTGCCTGGTGGTGGGATTTTTTGGGTTATTGGATTTGGATTTGAATTTGGGGAACATCTATTCTTGAGATTGCATATGAGGCTAGCATTGTCCTCAAAGTTCACCTTCATGGAAGCATCATATAACAAGCACTCTGGACAATAGCTATAAAAGTTGTTACATCCACATAATTTGGTCCCCTTGAAACCCCTTCATTTATTCATCATAGTTAAACACAAATTTCGAATCTAAAATAAATTAGACAAGAAATCGAGAAATAAATCAAATTTTTGCATTAATGTTGTATATGTAGGTGCAATCTCTAAATTGAATACAACTGAAGTGATCCTCTTATTCGATCTCTTTGTGACTTAAGTGATTTGAGGGCATGACCGCCTGTTCTTAATCGATGCAGAATCAATTGAAGAACTCTAAAGTGGTTTTTGATCTTGCTCTGCGAATTGTTGATTGTTGTTTCTAAAACTTGCAAGTTTTGATTCTTCTCACTTGGTAATTGGATGTTACTTGCAGGCTAAGCATCTAAGTTCTGCAAATGTTGAATGTCAAATTAATCGATACGAGGGTGAAGTTGCTTGATCTCGATCAATGAGCTTGATGAAGTACACTGAAGTAGTCTTCAATCTGAAATTGCAAGAGGTGCTGAACTAGCTAACTTTGATCTTTGTTGCGTGGTAACTAGAGGTAGTCTATAGTTGGAGTTTAGAGCTTATAGAGGATGCTGAATAATGAGCTAAGGTTTTGAGTTGGGCTTTGGTCCTAGGCCCATATTTTAGCCATTATTTTCTTAATTTTAAAAACAGAAATAGTTACTATTCTATATCATCAATGACACAAGGTAGTTTCTAAGTGGCCGGAGTTAAATTTAATTTAAGTTTAATTTAATGGGCCCACCGAAGTCATCTCACGTGGCAATTTGCCAAATTAAAATTATTTTATTTACACACGGCGTAGAATGATTTGTTAGCAAATTTTTACCTCCTAGTCAAAGCCAAGCAATCTCCATAAGAGTCTCTGATAGCCAAATCCAAACCATGTCCCAATAACCCTACATAATACAATTAGAATCAGCTTTGAATAAAATCGAATTGTGTGGTTGCCATGAAAGAGTCCATACAGCACGAATCAACACTTATGACTCATGAGCTTCCCCGAACTCCTTCACCATCCACATATCTTAGGAGCCAATATTTGTGGGGATGGTTCAGGTGTACTAAAAAATGCACTTGTTCCTAGCATTCCAATATGATGGGATACCGCAAATTAGTTGAAGTCAGACATCGAAAGTTTGACGAGAAGGATTATGATTTAGCCTCGTGGGCTACTCCCATTACCAATTGATCCTAGGATGAAATCTTACGTAAATTTGTTTATGAATCTTAGTTGAAGTGAGCTTTCTACTTGAATCTTCCAACACAACATTACATAAACACTAGAATATCGTCTCCCCTATCATTATATAAGCCCTAACTTCCACAAATACATTGGACAAAGACGAGAGTAAAACTCAATGTAATCCAAAATATGTTCATCTAACGCTATAAAAGATTTTTTTGAATATTTTTTTTTCACATGCATCATGACAGTCGACTCCTAGTCTTCCTTACAAAAAATAGACATTCACCTTAGGCTTCCTTTATTTCTGTCATAAACTTAGTATATAATTTAAGTAATATTTGGTTGGATGTAACCAACCTTGTAATGCAAAAAAATTTATAATTGTTTTCCCATTATCTTGTTTGATTGCAAAATAGTATTGCAAATAACAACTACCTTACAATTATAATTGCTGCAAACTATGTAATTATGACTGCAATACAAAGTTAATTGCATTGCATTGCATTTAACTAAATATCACATTAGGGTAATAACAAACAGTAACAACAGATTGTGCGACTAGTAACAAAATGTGTTAAAGACAGTAGTGCAGGGGACTAGGTGTGAAAAGCCCGAGTTCTTGAATTGCAATGCCATCTACCTTTCATTTTTCTGTCAAAACGAGTTTGCGCCCCTGCGTTTGACATGCGTATCTAATTTTCAGATTAGTACAATAATAGCAAAATAATTAATGGTGTTCAACATCATTCCTACTTTCCAATCGCCATTGCTTTTTAAAAAGAAGAAAAAAAGTAACTGGAACAATAATGCAAACCTCGCAATTGTTAAGTGTGCCAAAAATAGTATACATTTTTAGAACCTAAGTAATAACAATGACACTTGAAATATTAATTGTTGATAGATGAGAACAAGATGATCTTATTGAAATAGAATGTAAAGGAATTCAACTTCAGATAGTCCTATCCTTATAATTACATAAACGCATATTGAGTTTCATATACAGTTTTTAAATAATTCTAATTCAAACCATGAAAAGATGGCATAATTTTTTTTATTTGCCTACAGTGGTGTGCATGAGATGTTTTGAATGACAATCACATTGTTGGTGAAGTTAGAAGAAGAATAGGGAAAAAGGATTGTTGTCATATTTCTCATAGTATTATCGTTTGAGTGTGATAAGAATTGACTTATGTAATTTCAAAAATTTTAAATTTTAATTTATAACCTCATTCAGAGTTTTGGAACTATGTATTTGATCATAGAGTTGAATAAATTTTTTTTATTTGGTTAGTAGAGTTGAATAACAACTACTATAAGACCCCCTCTGAATGCAACAGAGGCAACATAGGTCAATGTACATGGAAGTTGTACCTGGATCTCTAATATCACCTCCCAAAGATAGCAATGAGTAATTAAAAATGGTTAAATACATCTCCTCCAGCGTCCCTCCAACCAAAAAAAGGAATACACCTATTGCCAAATATTGTAACCAAGAAATTCAACGTTGTCCTTAGACTATTTTGTTTGGTGACTCCTTTCAAGGACGAGTCTCCCTTTTTCTTTTTTGGGGTTAGCATGACAATTATCCACAATGATTAGATCTATAGGCAATTGCATCAAAGAAGTAAGACATGAGTCAAAGCCTAAAAATAAAAGGTGTAAAGAGATTGAAGAGATAAGGAACCCTAAAAAAAGGAAATATTGAGTTTCAATGAAGGGAAAAGATTAATAAAGAGCAATGAAATCAAAGTAAACCCGGGTAATGAAATTGCAACAATCAAAAAATAAAAAATAAATAAAGCAAACATCAAGAATCACGAAGTAAATCAAGCCATGAAAATTAAATCAACAAGATGGAACCACTTATCTTAGAGGAACATATCAAAATTACTCTTAGTAAATGAAAACTTAAATGAAGAAACAATAAAACTAAAAAATGTTTCATTACCCTTGTTCCCTCTTCCCTCCCTTATGGCCCTAGGCAGCCAACTTAGGGGTCTCCCGGGCCTCCAGGTGGCCGAACTTCGTCACCAGTGTTTTATAAAAAGTAAAAAAGACTAAACAGAAAAATAAAGTGAGTTAAATGATAAGGGAAAAAGCATACTTAAATATAAAAGAATTTACAAAAAATAAAAGGCAAAAACTAAATTAAAGACATTTAAATGCTTTTGACTCAATCAAATATAATACTTAAGGACAATGCATAAGATTCACTTAAACTTACAAATGGTAATAGCGATCAAGTAAAATTATTGACAACAACAACTTTATAGCTGTGAGTACTGAAAATTGATTCAACGCAAGAAACTTTACATTTAGGTAAAATATAAACATTGTGTGTATGAAATGAGAGATAAAAGAAAGTTACACTATGCGTAAAATGTGTTCAAGTGTACAATAGTTAGAAAATTTAAAAAGTCTAGAACTAATATAGGAATATGAGTTCACTCCCACTTCATAAACCACCATTACCAAAAAAAAGGGGTACTCGTGGTACTAAATTATTGGCAAAATCTTGTAGTGTCATTATGTCCAATTTGTATACAGGGGTTTGCGGCTCTGATGACACTTTTCTTTACTAACAATAATAAATACAAGAGTGCCAATAATATACGCTATTTCGTTTGATAGTTGCCATTCTTCACGAGAGTGCGAGATTGCTTTTTTATTTTTAATGTCTACGATTAATTACAACAAAATATTAAAGGAAAAAAATGTAAGATGCTGGAAGCCCTAAATTACGATTATTGCTCCTCTTCTCTGTGAACCTCTCACTCTTTCTCACTGTCGCTCAGTTTTGGAGAATTTTGCAAACTTCAATATTTCAATCATCCTGGGAGTGAATTCTTGCCGATCTTCAATTCTCTTTTTCTTTTGTTCGAAACATTTTATCATGTTCATTGTCTCTTATAGTTTGGTTTATTGGGTAGACAAAGGATGATTCTTCGGCTCTCTGTCTGTGTAATTTTCAGCTGAAGCTAGAGTTTTGGGATAGAATACATGTCCAAGCTTGACAATTCTGTGGTTAGGGATTGGTGTGGGTTCTTTGGAGAGATTTGAGGGGGGATTAAGTTCTAATCGGGTTTTGAGTAATTGGGT
>JAKOGI010001826.1:162500-175351 GCA_029747015.1 Carnegiea gigantea | reverse complement strand
ATATATGTATATGTGTATGTGTATATGTGTATGTATATGTATATGTATGTGTGTGTGTGTGTGCGTGTGTGTATATATATATGTATATGTGTATCTGTGTGTGTGTATGTCTATACGCATAGACTGGTGCACACACACACGCACATACATATATGCATGCATACATATATGCATAGGTATGCCCTCTCGTCTTTTCTTTTTGTGATCGCTATGGCCTATCACTCAACAAACATCTAGCGGTTCCATTTTTATCAAGTGGCTTATTTTTCACATGGGTCAATTGTTTGCCTAGTCAAAGCAATTAATCAGTATTGATTTATAGCTAAAGACTAGGCCTTTTGATGTTGTATAGCAACGAATAAATTAATTGAAATTAATTTTTAGGCACTAAGAGAGTCTAAATTTTCACTATAAAAGGTGGTCAAGGTTAATGCAAATTCATCCCTTCATTCATTCACTCATCCAAGCGTCCAAGCATTCTTGTATTCTCGCATCTTCCATCTTTTGTTTTTTTTAGAGAGCAGAAGGTCTTTGTAAGACAATAATTTAGGTTGAGGAGTTTAGAAGAAAATAAACTTCGTTAGCTAATTTTCACTATTCTTCTCATCTCATTTGTGACTTAAATTTGAGAGTTTACGCTCAATTATATAATTTTGTGTAATTAAGTATCCAAATTTGGACATAGAAAGTGAAATATACAAACATTGAAAGATGGCTAGACCAACTTTAATGGTGTTCACTAACTATGGCCGGCTAAAATACTCATCTAGGATCAAGATGAATCCTTGATTAATAGTATTGATCTTCTAATTTCTTTTGGGGCTTATATTTATCTCTTACATTGCATAATCTTTTGTTTATATTTGAAGCTAACCTATTTATGTATCTTAATACTATTGTTTATTCATGTTGAACACAATAGTTTAGTTTATTATCTCAAATGAATATTAGACCTTGTCAGCTAATATGATGTTATACAATTTGGGCTTAAAATTATAATTGTTAAAATTGAATAATTTATGCTAGAAATAAGATGAGTTATGTCTAAAAAGAATGATTCATGCTAAGTGCTAGATCAGGAAGATCATTTGATAATTATAATTCAATTTTTTAATTTATGGCCTAATGCTTGTAGCTTAGGTTCAACAAGAGGCTAATTGAACCCCCACTTGAGTTAGTAAATCAATATTTATGTCATTGGTGAAATCTAAATTCCTAGATCTTTCTCTCACTCAATTTCTCTCTATTTTCTCGACCCATTAGTTTTCTTTTGTTTCTTTGATTTATATTGATACTTGAACTCTTCACTTAAATTATTCTTTATAATTGGAAAAGTTAAATTTAAAATCACTATTGTTCCTCGTGGGCTCGACACCCTATACTCGTTACTCTATAATTGATCTTGTACACTTGCAAGTAAAAGGGTTTTAAAACTAAATATAAAATCCACATTAGGGATAATTACTAAAATGTGGGCCTAGGTCCAAAGCCAGTTCAAACCCCAATCCTGGAGTCTATAAATAAAGCACTACTCCTTACTGGGGGTCGAAAATTTATTAACTTTAAAGGTATTTTGAACACTCAAAGGGTTAATTTCTCTATAGGAAGACAACAAGTACAATCAAAGCATGTGCCGTCTACGTTCGAAGATCAAAGAAAACTCCTCTTGATTGAGATCAAACCTCTTAGGCTCTCTCTTAATATCAAATTCAGTAAAGTCCATTAAGAGGAAGTCAAATCAATCAATATATCGAGATTCAAGTCAATCAACCTTCATTCAAGTACAAATTGAAGATCGAATCAAATGAATTAGTTATTTGTTTATCTTATAACAAATATACAAAGATTGTACACATACCTTCTCAAAAATCAATAAAAAGGAAACTTATCCATATTTCTTGTCTTGTTTAATTCAACCTTGAAATTTATATTTGTAATTTTTTGCTTACCTGGTGGGACATCTTTGTCTCTCATCTCTTTCTTCAAACAAATAAGTTCTACATTCATTTTAAGAAGAAATGTCTCCCAAAAACGCCATCCTTCAACCTTTGAAGAAGGAGACTATTGGATCGACATTTGAGGGATCTGCAAAGACTAGTATTGCATCTGGCAATCTAAGTACTAGAGTGATGACTACCAGCATGACCAAAGCTAGTGCCTTCGTCACCCTAAAGCAACAAGTTGTGGCTCCAACTTTGTAATCACACAAAACTCAAACCTCTGGCTTTGTTTTGCCTGCTAATGGAGTCAATCAAACTACTTGTCTCCCTAATTTAAAGCTAAAATCTCTTCTTGTCTTCAATATGAAGAAGACTCTACCCTATGGACTGGATGAAATCCAAGCCTATAACCATCCTATCTCCCAACCTTTCGGTGAGGAGGATTATAACTATGTTGGTAGTGATTCTTCACCAGCATCTCTAAGGGATTCACTTTTCTTACATGCTGATGTCAAATCCTCTGACACTATCGTCATGCCAGCAATGGTGATAGAGACTGCCAACTTAGAGGAACAGTTGGCAGACATGAAAGCCACATTGGATAGACTCTCAAACGAAAGCATAGAAAAGGATAGTCAAATCAAGCGTCAAAACATGCAGATTGCATATTTGATAAAGAAATTATGAAAGTGGGCATTTGAAGCCTCTAGCAGAGGCTCAGGTGATGAAGGTTCTAATAAAGAGTCCAATCATAGCAAAGAGTATGATGATAAATGCAAACCAAAGAACGACTCAACCTTAAGCTCATTGTCAGCTGAGCAAATTCAAAACTTGATAGCTAACATGATGAAGGCTCATATGGGAGGAGGTTCTCATAAAGATCTCTTATATAAGAAACCTTATATAAAGAGGATTGATGCAATTTGTATGCCACATGGTTATCAACCACCTGAGTTTCAATAATTTGATGGTAAGGGGAACCCCAAGTAGCATGTGGCGCACTTTATCAAGACTTGCAACAATGCTAGCATAGCAGGTGACCTCTTAGTGAAGCAATTTGTGTGATATCTTAAAGGTATTGTATTGGATTAGTATACAGACCATGCTTCTGGATCCATTGATAGTTAGGGGCAAATGGAGAATGAATTCCTAAATTACTTCTACACCACACATAACATGGTTAGCATAAGTAAGTTAACTAATGCTAGGTAATGGGATGAGGAGCCCGTCATGGATTATATCAATCATTGGCATGCCCTCTCTTTGAAATGCAAGGATCACTGCCTGAATCTTCTACCGTTGTGATGTGTGCTCAAGAAATGGAGTGGATATCTCATATGCTTTGCAGGTAAATGAGGCAAAGACTTTCCAAGAACTAGCAACACGTGCTTATGATATGGAGTTTGCAATTGCCGACTATGAAGGACGGCTCAATGATCATGAATCAATGATGTCGTCAAGAAATAGAAGCTCCATGCTAAGAAACTCTGAAAAGAATGAATATTTTTATTCTGAGTCTGATGCATTGAAAATATTTGATAAACTTCTTCAGAGGGCCTTATAGAACTTTCAAAGTCAAAGCTTCCTAAAGAAATCAAAAAAACTAATGATCCCAAATATAGTAAGTATCACACGATCATCAGTCATCCTATAGAGAAATATAAAGCATTCAAGGGGCAAGTCTTGCAACTCGCAAAGGAATGAAAGATCAAATTAGACGAAGAAGACATCAAAGAATATGTTTGATCATCTATCAAGATCATATTAGAAAATACTTTTGAAGAAGGACGACCCAAAATAAGCACTTACGCGGCAAACTCCTAAGTCACTTAAGGACTATTGAGTCAAATGTTCAAAACTCATCAGTCAATGTAATTCTATGCTTGTAAGACGTATCTAAAAACTTTTAGGTTGTCAAGTTGAAGACTTTAAGTCAGTCCTAAAGACTCCCAAGTAATAAAACAATTTTGACTCTCAAATCACCCTTAAGACTTCCAAGTCCAAGTTTCCAAACGCTCAAGTCAGCATAGGCTGTCAGGTTACCTCAGGATTCTCAAGCTATCAAATTTATATACTTCCAAGTTATCAAAATCAAAGATTTCCAGGTCGCCTAAAGACTATCACGTCAACAAAATCACAAACTTTGAAGTGAACTTAATGACTCTCAAGTCATCAATATGGTAGATCCTCAAGTTATCAATGATAAAAACTCTCAAATAATTAAATTTTTAAGATTCTGAAGTCATCTAAGTGAAAAACTCACAAGTCAAACAAAGTTGTTGACTCTCAGGTCATCAGAGACTTTCAAGTCAACCTTACAGACCCTCAAGTCATTGATGTTAAGGACACCTAAGTCTTCAAAGTCAAAGACTCCAAAGTCTTCAAAGTTTAAGATCATCAAGTCACCAAAAATGTTAACTTCAAACTAAAAGACTCCCTAGTCTTCAAAAGTTAAAGACTCATAAGTTTTCCAAGTTAAGACTCATAAGTCTCCTAAGTTAAAGACTCCCAAATTTTCAAAGTTCAAGACTCATAAGTCATCAAAGTAAAGACTTCTAGGTCTTTAACAAAAAAAAGACTCCTAAGTCATCAAACTGAAAGACTACCAAGTTATCAAACTCCAAAAACACTAAGTACACTATCAAGTGTTCAAAGTTAAAGACTCACAATTCTCCAAAGTTTAATATTATCAAGTCACCAAAGTTCAAGACTCATAAGTAATCGAAGATAAAGACTCTTAAGTCATAAAAATGAAAGACTCCCAAGTCTCCCAAGTTCAGATTCTCAAGTCATCGAAATTAAAGATTCCTAAGTCCTCAAAGGTAAAGACTCCAAAGTCATCAAGTTTGAAACTTTCAAAGTATCAAAAGTTTAAGACTCCTAAGTTTTTAAAGTTCAAGACTCCTAAGCTTTCACAGTTCAAGACTCCTAAATCATCCAAGTTGCTGACTCTTAGGTCATTGGGCAGACTTTTGTGTAATCTAAGCAGACTCTAAATTATCACCAAAGTGGTAAACTCCCAAGTCATCGCATAAGTGTTAAGTCATCAAAGCTTGTGACCCTTAAAGGCACTACATCAAATCTTGCACTGTTTAAATTGCAGACTCTTAAGACTCATTCAAATTTGGGGCAATAGTGACATAGGCCTTTTTCAAATTGGTAGTGGCGAAGCATAGCCTTTTCCTTTATGTTGGCAAAGGAGACTTCCTCCAAGTTGGTGACAGTGGCAACATAATCCCTTCCTTCATATCAGTGATGTAGGCCCCCCTCCCCTAAGTTTTTAGTAACGACAACATAGTCTCCTCCTTTGTGGCAGTGACATAGCCTCCTGCGTGTTGGTAATGTAGGCCTCTCCTAAGTATTTAGTAACGACAATGTAGCCTCCTCCTTCATGGTAGCGACATAGCCTTCTCCTTCAAGTTGGTAATAGCAGCGACATAAGCCTCTTCCAAGTTGGTAGCAATGGCGCATTGCCTCCTCCTTTATTTTGGCGACACATGTTTCCTCTAAGTTGGTAGTAACACCAACATACTCTTCTCCGTGGCGTTGCATGTCTCCCCTAAGTTGGTAGCAACGGTGCCTCCTCCTTTGCATTGGTGATGTTGTGAGCCTCATTTTCTCAGTTGGTTGGAGGCATAGGTCTTCTCCTTTAAATTGATGATGATGTCAACATATGCATCCTCCTAAAATTGATAGCCTTCACTCTTAAGTCAATAGGGAATTTTCATTCAAGTTGGTGAGGAAGACGCATGGCCTCCATCTTTATACTAAAGAAAGTCACCAAAAGCGAACTCATGCAGGCAAGTCGTTTGAGAACATTCGATAAAGTTACCTAAAGCAGACCCATAGGGCAAGCTGTCCAAAGGTAAGAGCATTCGATAAAGTCATCTAAGGAGACCCATCTGGGCAAGGCATCTATAGGTGAGAACATTCAATAGAGTCACTCAAGGTGGACCCATGCGGGCAATCCATCCATGAGTGAGAAGATTAAAGAAAGTCACCAAAAACGAACCCATACGGGCAAACCATCTAAGGGTGAGAACATTATAGAAAGTCACCCCAGGTTGATCCATGTGGGCAAGTAATCTAATGGTGAGAACATTAGAGAAAGTCACCCAAGGTGGACTCATGTGGGCAGACCATCCAAGAGTGAGAAAATTTAGAATTTCTTATTATAATGATCATCCTGCAAAAGAAAACAACACCAAAAGGAACCGCAGCTAAAAAAGGAAAAAAGTGGCAAAAAAAAATAAATAAAAAGAAAGGAGAATAATTTAAAAAACAGACTAAAAAAAAGAAAAGACAGGAGCCACAAAGAATGGCAAAAGCTACAACAAAGGCACCTTGCACGCAGTAATCTCGGAATAGAGCCACAATGAAGCAAAATTGCATGCTGGTGAGATTCCTAATAACACTCTAGAGCACTTTTGCTTTGAAAAACCTAAAAAATTTCGAGAAGCCACACCATGGCTGATGAAGTGAAGGATAGGGAAATCAGATTGCTGTAGTCGAAAAAAAAAGTCTTAATTCCCAAATGAAGGAGATGCAATTCATGGCATTGATTTAAAGCAAAACTGCTCAACATGCTTCTTTTGACTTCTGAGTTTGTTTGTAAAGAATTGCTCAATCCATCGAGTAATTTCGATACACATTTGCAAGAAATGCAAGGGATGTTGAAGAAATTTAAAATTGTTATGTAAAAAAAGGAGGAAATCATCTCACAAAATGAGCAGATGAATAACGCATCACAACTGTTAAGCACAACAAATAGGAGTTGGGGATGATTGATGAACAACCTGGAGTTATTTGACTGCCTCCAACTTCACAGTCCTACTCCAACACTAATTGCTTAGAGTATCATCCCTTAAAAGATGTTAACAATTTTGTTTATCCCAAAAAAATGGATAATCACAAATCAGTTATCCATGTAAGTGGCAATCATGTTTTTCTCGTCCAGAAGGCCATAATTCTAGAAAATCATAAGTTGGCATTTAACGGGCTCAAGTCCGAAAAGGGAACCCAAAAAAAATTGGGTTCTTTTTGTAAATAAAAATCCATAGCAAAAAATAAGCTTGTATGATGTACTGAGTTACCAACTATTGACCAAAAAAAAGGAAAAGAAAAAGCAAAAAGCCCGCCAAATAGCTTTAATCATTGGCATTTAGTAAGTGCCCAATCACTCAAATTTAGCATATGCCGCTGACTTTCGAACGAGGTATTTGTAAGAGGCAAAAAAATTGCTAACAAATCAAAAACTGTCATGTGTAAAATTGGTTTGTCAGGCCCATGAAATTGAATTTAAATGTAACTAAATTCTAGCCAATTAGAAATTACCACATCTCATCTATGACGCAAAAAATAGTAATTATTTTTTCTTTTAAAATTAAGGTGATAATCACTAAAATGTGGGCCTGGGACCAAAGCCAGCTCAAACCCTAATCCTAGAATCTATAAATACAGCACTGCTCCTTCCTGGTGGGGTCGAAAATTCATTGACTCTGAAAGCATTTTGAAGACTTAAAGGGTTAATTTCTCTAGATGAAGACAACAAGCACAATCAAAGCACCTGTCGTCTACTTTCGAAGATTAAAGAAAACTCCTCTTGATTGAGGTCAAGCATCTTAGGCCCTCTCTAAATAAAAGTTCATTCAAAGAAAATCAAAGCAATCAACTTGATCGAGATTCAAATCATCGACCTTCTTTAAAGTATAAATTGGAGATCGAATTAGATGAATTATTTATTTGTTCATCTTGTAACAAATATACAGATATTTTTCTCATACCTTCTGAAATCAATTGAAAGTAGATTTGTCCATATTACTTGTCTTATTTAATACAGCCTTAAAATTTGTGTTTACACCTAGATGTAGAGACGGGTGAAAATAGGTAGTTTATAAGGATTTAAAAAATGAGGTTCATATCTCTTGGCCTACCTTACTAGAGGTAGGATGTAAGAGAGGTAGATCAAGTATTTTGGTATAATTTTACTCATTTTCTTAATTATTTTTCCTAGTAAATTCAAATAAGATAAAATTTAATTAGGTCCTCTCACTCTACTTCATTTCATTAATATCCCTTTAAGTAAGGGGGAAAAAAAGCCCAAACAAAGGCCCCCAACAAGTAATATCAACTCGTTTTATGTTACTTTTAAAAAGAAGGAACTTGTACCATGGTATGTGTGGTGTATCTAGGTTAAATATAAAGTCAAGGGACTTATCTTGTATAACTTTTATTTTGTCCATTTTACCCTTCTTAATAACGAATTATAGGGACAAATAAGTCCATTAAATTAATTATTGTAATCTTTTTTAAGGATATTTTTTATTATTATTTTAATAGAAATAAAGTAGTTATCATCTTAATCCATATCTTTGTCCTTTACTAATTGTGTTCTTAACGTATCTCTTTACCCTTTATCAATTATTAGTTTTCCACCCAGCCCCCATCATCCCTTTCCATTAAAACTGTCATTCGTCTCATTTTCAATGCCCCCTGTTTCCAATATCTTCTCCTATAGTGAGCCACATCCCTTTTCTTTTTCAAAACCATTAAACCCTTCCACCATCCCTCCCCGACTTTCTTGACTCATGATTCCCCATTTTTTGCATTGTTTTCGATTCTTTTGTCATCTTTCTATTTATTGTTCTGACTTTGATGCAAAATGCAAATCCAAAGTCAACCTTTGTAATTAAGAAAGTTCATTAGTGCATTACCTAAAGTCTTGAGTGCAACTCACGTTGTAAATGTGTAAGTCATCATGTTATCATACCTTATTAATTATGCATTCCTTAAATCTATTGAGTTTACCACAATTCGGTTTTTTTTTCCTATTAAGTCAAATAAAGTTTTTATATGCATATTTTTTAGGGAGAGTTTATTAAGGTCTTGATGTGTTTACTTTACCCTTGTTTTCACATGTGTAATAGCTAATGTTCTATTCAGTTGAAGGCTTTGATAATTTATATAAATTATTCATTCCTCCAATCAAGCTTCTATGCTATTATAAATCTTCTTACACTACTCTAAACTTTACATTCCTTGATTCCTAACAAAAAATATTTTGCAGTTATCTAATTGTTCAACTTATTTATAAAATCATATTCCTGATCTTTCATTTGGTGTCTTCAAACTTATTCTTTCATTGACCTTTTGCTTTTACAAAAGATATATCTTAATATTTTATGATTTATTCATTTAAAAAAATTTATGGTTCTCGATAGGTTTTACAGTCAATTTATATTAAGATGTATGGTGTTTCCGCTATGATGCTCAAATGACATATAGTAATACTGCATTCGTACAGTTATCACCCGTAGTACCTGAGGGTCGATTACGCAGGGAAGGTGTCAAATCTAGAACACTATAACTAAAAACTAACCTATACCAACTAAACTAAAAGCAATAAACAAACAAAATAAAATCATTCTACTAACAGAATTTAGACATGATTGAATATACGAGTTGAACAACTACTAATAAATAAATCAACAAGATAATTCAAAAAGCTCTAAATTTTTAATCACTAATTAAGGGGGAGAGAAGGAGAAATAGTCATCAATAACAGATTGAACTAAAAGTAGGAATTGAAAGATCAAACTTCAAATTGAATTACATCTAAAGCAGTTGAATAAAAGGTTTTGAGACAGAGAGAGTTAAACTAAACTAATATATTCCTACAATCTAAATTAAAACCTTGACTAAGATATTATGAGATGATAAAATTTGGTGCTCAAAGTCTCCTTTTATAGTGGTGAGAGTCACTTATCACTTTTCAAATTCTAATAGGAGTAGAATTCTTGTTCTCCACTCTTAATGAATATTAGGAAGGTCACCGTAATAAGGAAATTAAATCACTTCCTACTCGATTTTCAATTTTCATTTGGCCACAACTTTCCAATATTTGCTCCAATTAGTCTTGCATGCCAAACTAATGACCTCTATATTTTATCAAATCAGTATTCCCCTCACAAACACACAAAACCCAAATAAAATCCAAAAGTAATCTCGATTACAATGAAAAACTAAGTAATTAGATGTGGTTATTTAATCAGCTTTGGTGACCGAACAATTCTAACAAGAGGTTATTTACCTAAAATATATATGAAGGATTGGGTTCAAGTCAAAATTATGTACACAATTTGAACATTTTTAATGTTCCTTAATTTGTTTTAGAACTAATTCATTATAATTCATAAATTTTAGAAACCAAGCAAGATGCAATACAGTGGATAAAATTCCATGATCATAACTTGCTAAGAAATTTAATTTTGAGGCTAAAAAATATGTCCCCTACCCTTTCACATTGTTACCATTTTAATACGATGTTTCAAAATAATTATGATCTCTATTGTAACAATTTGATTTATAAATTTTCAATCTAAGTTGTGTTCTTTGCATGAGTGTATGTTTTTCTTTAATAATGTTGCTTATAGATACATGTCTCATCTTCATTTTAACGTTAGCCGATAATCATATGAGATATATACAAACAAGTAATGCCAAGAAGGGGGCACTTCCTCAATCCTTGAACATCAACCCATTGGACTTGAACATATGCATATTAGACAAGTTGGTCTAGGTTGAGATGATATAACATAAATAAAAGTATTAAATTTCATGTTTCACATCAAAATAATAACTTAATTCTTAAAAGCCAACTTTCATTCAAATATAATCATAAAAGTTTTAATTAATTAAGCCCTACAACTTTCTCTCTTTCTTTTTTTTTTTTTTTTTGGGAAAGAAAATCACTTCAAGCCCTAGAACTTCATTCCCGAAAGCATGCTGATTGATGTATACATAATTGAACAAGGTAAACAAAATAATGTATCTCTTCCTCTTTCTAGATTATTATTTATTGACAAATAATACTTCAACTATTCATTCCCATACATTGTTTCAAAATAATTACAACCTCAAGTACAATACCATCTTCATTTATGAATCTTCAAACCAAGATATATATCTTCTTAACTTGAATATATGATCTTTTTCTCTCCCATTGATTATGGATGCATATTTAATCGACATTTTTAAAGTTAACTAGTAATCACTTCATGTAGACATATAAGTTATGCCCCCCCAAAAAAAAACAATAAACTTCCTCCTTCGCTAGGCATCATCCCATTTGGAAATGTATATGCAATAAAGACATATTAACCTCTCACGTTTCACCTCAAAATATTAATTTATATCTTAAAAATGACTTTTGTTAGAATCTTATCACCTAGTGTTTAAATCAAGTCTTGCAACTTCAATCATGATTACTCCTTTAAAAATAGCTCAATGTCAAAAGTTAGGCATAGATGCAAGTGAGATAAGGTTTGCTAGCTTGACTTTACCTTGGATATAAGCAATTGTAAGAGTGCTTTAACAACTTATTTACTTCATTTCGATCATATATCTATCTAAGTCAATTGAATCTTTTATATAATAAATTTATTATATGCTATTGCACCTAATTTAATAACCATGATTAGGAAAAAATTACAGTATATTATTTGCACTTTGAATGTATATATTTTTATGATCTCCACTCTTTCAAACAAACCATAAAACATCTCAATTTTTTATGAGATGCTTTTACCGACTTTTTTTTTATATAAAAAGATGTAACTTCTCTTCAATGAAATAGAATAATTTAGAAATCTAAAGTAAATATGAAAATGTAATTAAAACACCATGAAATATCTTTAAAATTTTGTAAAATTAAAAAATGCAAAAGTTTATAGGAAAATTTAGAAAAATTCATAAGAAACATGAAAACCTCAAATTCAAAAACTTAAATAATATAAAAGTTATTGTCGGTATATAAACCACTATATAATATCACTTAAAATGCCTTTTTAGTTTCCTATAAAATTTGAATTTCTCAAATTATATTCTTATATTTAATTTATATTTTCTAAAATAATATTTTCTTATTACTTATCATCAATTTCTATATTCATAACCTAATTTTTTTTTTTTTTATTAGGTGAGTAAGTGTCATATATAGATACCAAAGAACTTTGTGCGAAGATTTTCATTATTGTTTTTTATTAAATTTTTGACTAGGTATGGGACTTTAATATCTTTCCTAATGTGACTGTTTTAACTTCCAAGCCTCTATCGATCCCCTTTTTTTGTCTCAGTTGTCTCAATTTTTCATTCAGTTCCCCCCCCTTCTCTCACTCAAATCGTACATCATCTATTGATGTCACTTTATCTATATTTATCTTTCAACATAATTGAACTTAGATGTATGAGAAATTTTAAGAAACTCTTGGACCTTTTAACTAAAAGTATAAGTTTAGGGGTGATAAATCATATATAATGTTTGTTAACTTGCAGTTGTATTGTACATATTTCATTAAATTATTTTGTCATATGTCACGTGCTAATTTTAATGTTTGAATATTAGGTAATTCATTATTTTGCTTGGGTTTTTCATTCTAGACTAATATATTATCATTATCATACCTCAAAAATAAAATCAAGGCTATAGTGCTGCCTTTTTCAAAAAAGCGTGGAGATATGTTGCTGATGAGGTTTGCCAAGCCACTTTGGATTTTTTCAAGACAGGTAAGCTACCCAAATCAGTAAATTCTATCTTCATAACTTTGGTGGCAAAGCTTGATAATCCTTCTGGTGCTCATGATTACAGGCTAATTATCTGCTGTAATGTTATTTATAGAGTAATTTCTAAACTCTTGGTTAGTAGGATTCAGGAAGGTGTTGGGTGAGGCTATTGGTATGGAACAAAGTGCTTTTGCTTGCGGAAGGCATATATAAGATAATATATTGCTTGCCCATGAGCTTGTTCATCAATATGGGTGTAAAAATATTTCCCCAAGAGCTATGATTAACATTGATATCAGCAAGGATTATGATACTGTGGAATGGGCTTTCATTGCTGCTGTGCTTAAGGGA
>JAKOGI010001826.1:105000-157500 GCA_029747015.1 Carnegiea gigantea | reverse complement strand
TGGAGAGCATTATATCCTCCTTTTTGTGTTATATGTAAATTATTGAAGTCAAACTAGAAAAGAATTCTTCTTTTTCTAATGTTAGGAACTTAGGACAGGAATTAGCACCATAAAGTTTTTTTTCATTTTTCTTTTTTCTTTTATGATGATAAATTATTTCTTTCTACCCGTTATTCTTGTCACTAACGGTGTTAGCAGAAAAAAGGCTCGTTTCCAAAAATACCCAAACCGATTTATTAACCAAAAGACATCAGATTGACTTTATTTGTTATAACTTACCAAATGGGAAATTGAAAAAAAAAAAAATACAGAATCCCCCTGTACTTCCATTTGCATTTACTTAAAAATAAAATAAAAAATCCTCTGTACTAAAAAGGGGAAAAAAAGGGACAAAATATAAACCGAAAATCTCTCTCCCCTCTTCGGCTCTTCCTCCCCGTGAGAGAAGACAACTATAAATTGTTGCCTCTCTCTCTCTCTCTGTCTCTCTCTCTCTGACGGAAAAGGCGAGGAGATCTGAGTATATCTGACCCTATTGCAAACTCTCGGACGGCCCTTCCAAGAAGGGTCTTCATTCAACAAGTATCTTTTGCTTAGATTTCTGTTTGAGGTAATTTTGGGCCCAATTTTGTGCTTCTAATCTGATTTTGGAGTTTCTATACACTGCCAATTACACATCCCAATCGCTGTTTCTTTGATCTGTCAACGATCTTTATCTGTTCTAGGTGTCTTGGGTTTTCATTTCTGTCTTGATCGAATTTTTGTTCAGTGATGATAGTCTTACGTGCATGGTTATGGATCGGTTTCTCTTATATTTACTTTAAATCTTTCTGGGGTTCTTCTATACCTTTTAGGAGTCTTTGATTTGATTAATGTTATGTGAAATTATATGTAGAAGCTTTAAAGTGAATTATTTATGTTCGTTTGACGTGATCCGTAACGAGAGATCTATAGAAAGCGACGATATTTAAGTGATTTGGATGGTGGGTAATCGTTGTTCTGGGTGCTTGTACTTGATGTAGATACATTTGTTGGATAATTCTGATTTAGCTTAGGCGATGTATTGTATGTTCTTAATCTGGCTTATTGTGTTCTGAGTGTTGACCAGTGCGTTTATTCATGTTTTATTGTCAAATTGATTGCCAAGGCATATTGACATTCGCAGATGAAGCATTTTAGTACTTGACTGGCCGATTATTAATGATGATTTTGTTATGATGGCAGTTCAGGTAAAGATGGGTATGGAAGTTGCAGGATCTGAGGTGCCGCAGGTGAACGGTGAAGGTAAGACTAAGCTGCATGACAAGGAAAACGGCGAAGTCAATGTCGCTGAGCCTATCAAGTTCGGTTCGCACGGTGTTGATGAATCAAAAGGGAAAGGAGACACAAGACATGTTGCTAATGCCAACCTGCCTAAGGATGCAGTTGATGAGTGGCCTGCTGATCCTCAAGTCCATTCTTTTTGGTTTGTCAAATATCGGTTGTTCGAGGATCCGAGTCTGAAGGCTAAAATTGAGAAGACTGATAAAGAAATTCTCAAGGCAAACCAACGAAGATCCCAGATAATAGAGGAGTTGAAGCCTAAGAGGGTTAGTCTCAACTCTCATATACTCGGTGGTCTTATACTACCTTTTAGTTTGATCATACTGTGATTGATGTAGCAGAACAAAATTAGTATTCATTGCTGATTGATGTCCCTAACAATCTAGATGACATATTTTAGCCCATTTGCAGCCTTTGTGTAAAAATTCTGAAATATGTCAAGTAATTAATCATTTGTTGAGATGATGTAAAGGCCTTTAAGCGGCTTGAGACCTCTTCTGTGTCAAGAATCTCTAGCGGGATTCGCTGGGGAGCGTCCTTTTAGATGTTGTTTAAGAATCTATAAGCTATGGCAGTCTTTTGCTGATGTTGATCCTTACGGTGTCATCCATTAACTGTTCTCCTTATTGCATCATCACTAATCATGTTCCATATTGTGTTATCCACTAACTATGCTCACTTTGGCCCCGTAGTTATATAATCCGGAGTCCTACAAACCAACCATATAGGTCTACTTTAGCTGCACTAGGGGCACAAGTTTTAGCATTATGATGATATGTTTCCCATTGACTTGATTTGATTTCTAGTCCTGAATCTGGGTTCCTGTGATGCTGCTGTTTATGTCAGCTAATTGATTCTTGCAATTGCTTTGTTAAATTTCTATGTCAAATCTTTCATGTGAAGCTTGTCCTCATCTGATGTGTTGTGGGCTTCCAATGAGTTATGCATGCATAGGTGGGGTTATGCATTTTTTGGATATTTGTTCTGAATTTGCTTGCAGGCTTGCATATGTGATACTTGGGATCTTGGATTTTGGTTGCTGTAACTGATAAAATAATCTGATATCCAACTTTTTGCAATGCGTGAAAATTTCTTTACTCAGCCGTATTCCCTGTCATGGTCATATACAGCTGGAATTTCTAGTTCATTGTAAATTATTCTTTTTTCTTTTCTGTCCAAAATAGTTTTGATTCCAAAATAGAATTGGGCACTGGACTTTAATTCCGTCTTAACTAAACCAAAATGAAAAGAATTAGGAAGAAAACTTAGAAAAACTTTTTCATTTTCAAGTTTCTTTGTACAACTCTACGGAGATCTGTTAGTGTCTCAGATTGTGTGTTGTATGCTCCAAAAGTTGTCACTTCCATTTATTGTAGTTGTTCTGGAATATGTTGGTTCATCTTCTGATTGTTGCTACAACTTACAAGCAAAATTCATGCCTAACAATTCATCTTCTTCGTCACACGGCAAGCAATCTTCTAAAATCCCCTTCTTTCGATGCCCCTCATCAAAAAAGTATTCTTCTTGCAATGCCTACAGCTTACTTGTATGCCTTGTCAAAGCTTGCAAGAATCAAGTGCTTCATCATGCTGCTAGAATGCTGAATGTCGGATGCCTTCTGTTGATTGTTGTATATCTTAAATGATAACCATTTAAACTTTTTGCAATGTACTCCAACTGTTTCTTTGTTTCTTTTCCTTTTTCTATTTTTGGAGGGATGACGAGGGTGTTGTAGGATGTTCGCTTGGCTCTACTAACCAGATTAGTAGTGTTATGGTCAAGGGTCCCTTATGCCTAAGCCCTCCTTCCCAAAAATAAAAAGGAAAAAGAGAAAGTCGATGTAGAATTTTTGAGTCCTTTGTTGTCTAGTTGGGAACATGTGATCAACGCTGGCCAGTTACCTGAAATATTTGCACTCTCAAGGATATATCTTCTTCTCCTTCCCTTTAAACTCTATCTCAAAATATCCCAAGAAACATTATCGGGTTCTATTGTGATGACTTTGCCTTTTCCTGTATTGCACTCATGAAACCAAATCAATGCCTGATATGTGCCTTAATGCCTGGGTATTCAAGGTCTTAGACATGACAATCTTTGTGATTGCGAAAAGAAAAGCAATTAAACATGACTATCTTTGTGATTGTGAAAAGAAAAGCAATTAGCTTTTAGTCATTTTAGGGCCAATAATTCTATTTTTGCATGTCGATGACCTCTAAATTATTATCCATTTTCATCGGTCCAGAAAATGATTTAACAAATCTAAATAGGCTCAAAAGCTCATTTTTCTAGTGAAAATCTATTATTGAAGTGAACTACGATTCATGTGCATAACGTTCAATTTGGCAGGCTTTTTTATCTAATATGGCTGTCACATTATCACCCAATTTTTTTTTTTTTTAAAAAATGAATAAAAACTCATGTGTTCATTTAGGTATTATGTGCTGACACATGTATTTATTGATTGATTCAAATATATACATTTCACTAACTTTTTGTGTATTCATTTGTTCATTTGTTAACTTATTTATCTGTATGATAGTATGCTGATCTTATTTATTTATAGGATCCATTAAATGCCTATTTGTCTTGTGTTAGTGTTCTGCAAAACCTGGTTATTTGCTTGCCTAGTGTGAGGATGCTTAGTTGGTTACAGTTGGATCTCCCTAAGTTTTGCTTTGAAATCAGCATTGGTATGTTGGTGGTTGTGTATTCATGGTATCATTGCGAAGGCCTTTTCTTTTGGGTGGGTGGCTTTTTTTTTGTTTTTTTTTTTGGTTTTTGTTTTTTTGGGGGGGGGGGGGAGGTTGGGATCCAGAATATTAATGCATAAACAAATAAAGTGGCTTCTTGAAAAATTATGCAATGTTCACTGCAAAGTGTTTTGCAACATCATAATAACATGCTTTATATGATTTTCATGATCATTTCTGAAATCCCAAGTTGGGGAGGGGGAGGGGGAGGGGCAAGGGGCTGCGCACTTGCACTGCAAAATTTTGAATTTGGAGAAATAAATAAATTTATTGAAGACAAATAACGACTTATTGGATCTTTTGACGAATAATTTCCACGCGTTGTGGCTTATGAGTGCTGAATAGAATTAAAATTATTACCTTAGTGAGTGAGCATTGTGTCCTTGAAATTGTATCAACGATGCTAAATTGCTTATTGATACTGGGAAGAATACTCAGCACCGCCCCTTGTTAGCAAAGACCAATTTGTATTGTTTTGAATATGGCTTTAAGGGTTTTTCTAAAATGCCATGTTGCAGGCCACAAGATCTGAGCTGATAGCTGAGTTGAAGTCCTTGGGTGCTGAGAATTCACAGTACTGGGAAGTTATAAATGAGAAGAGACAGGAAATGAAGCCTTTGCAGGATGCGTTGGGCACCTTGCGGGGTTCTGGCCGCGAGAGGGGAGGCATATGTTCAACTGAAGAAGAGCTTAATGAGCTTGTAAGTTCAACTAACTGGTTAGAAATTTTTTACACTGTATTATGCTTTGATATGAATTTGAAATGTGCACATTCTTGTTTGGATGCAGATACGGAGTTTAGAATATCAAATGCAGCATGAAAGTTTGTCCTTGAAAGAGGAAAAACAACTCGTTAGGGAAATAAAAGAATTGGAGGCAACAAGGCCAAAGGTTATTGCTAATGCTGCTAGAAGGGCAAAGATTCAAGATTCTTTAGGGCAAACCGAAGTTATTCAAGATCAGGTTAAGGTATGCGATAGGATGTTGGAAATTTAATCTCATTATCATCGGTATTCTACCTATTTAAATGATGTTTTCCTGATGGTTTTGTCTATTATAGCTTTTAGGCACTGATCTGGAAGGTGTAAAGAAGCAGAAGGCAGAAGTAAGAGCAAGAATGGATCACTTGAGTCGAGAAGTGAGAGCCATAGATGATCAAATTAAACCACTACAAGATGAGTATGTTGCTCTTGGAAAGAAGAGGGATGAGGCAGTTGAAACTATAAAACAGCTGAGAAAAGACCGTGATGAAGTGGTATGCAGTTTTTCTATCTTTAGGTCATGATTTGCAGTACTTGTGGTATGTCAACTACTGTTGTTTAATGGTTAGGACATAGGTGTTAAGATTATTGTGCTTTGATTTCTTTCTCATTGACTTTTCTCCAAGGGAATTCTTTGACTTGTTGACATATTACTTATTCTTCCTTGTTGAGTATTGTAACAAATTCTTTTAATCCTTGTATTTTCGGAACATTTTTTACTCCTTTCCTTTTCATATGAATTTAATTTGGGCCCGCAAAAGGCATATGTGGCATAACCATCTGGACAAATAATTGACCCCCACGTCAACTTTTGGGTTGAAAAGCATTTCATGCGAAGGTGAAGGGGAGGGTGGAAATCATGTTGAAAATGTGAGTGTTAAAAAACTTGTTTCATGATACCTTAACACGATACCTGTTAACACATCAATATGTTTGTGATGGTCTAACTCGTGGATGCCCCTAAAGCCTTGTTATCCCTAATTTTCATTTCTTGAAATCAATAAATAGGAATATTTGGTCTCATGATCTAGTTGGAAAATGCAGATGCTCCCATTCTTTCTTTCTTCTTCTTCTTTTTTTTTTTTTTTTTTTTTACGAGTTTTCGTTTTCCTTTTTTCTTTTGGGTGGATCCAGTTTAGCTGCTGCTGCTGCTGGTGGTGGCGGCTTATCTGGGTAGTTTAGGAACATGGTGGAGAGGAACCAACTGATGATTAGTGAACTTTCATGGTGGACCATTGGCCATTTCATTTTTTGTTGGGTATGATACATTTCACGTAGCTGTTTTATGCACAAGGTGAATTAGGCAGTATCTCTATGTATGTAAGTAATCAGGTTCATAAGTGACTGTCTGTTATACGCAGTTCATAAGTGATCATCTCTTCACGTTTTGTGGTATCCTTTTTAAAATGTGTGTAACTGCATGCAGGTTTGTGTGGAGGGTTGGTGTGTTTTAATGTTCCATGCTAATCCTTTATCCTTCTAAGTAGCTCAGCAATTTATATTGTCACTCATCTCCATGGTTCGGTGAACTCTATTGTTGAGACGCTGAAAGTTAAGACTGGATGTTAGTGTTGCTGTGTTGGATCCACTTTGAGAATGTAATCTGGTGATGGCAGCAAAATAGTAATTGTAGCAAAATGGAACTTGTTCTTTGGGAGCTAGAGACTTTCTGCAGCCTTTTATTCATTTGAAATTCAAAGTGTAAACCTTAAGGCTAGTGTGTTGAACACAATGCAGTCTATCAATTCTATACTCTTGTGTTACGTTTGGTAGGGTGCAATGGAGTGCAATGCAATCTGAGGCAGTATAACGAATAGAAGGAAATGAGCAAAATTTTCCTGTAGATCATACTGCATTACGCCCTACTGAACATGACATTGTAGCCGTGTTACGATTGATTGGAAAATGTTAAGCTGGTTTTTTGCGTCATTCATAACGTGTAGTATTACATCTTATAGTTGTGCTTTCAAAGCTTATGTTGCTCAATTTCTTTTCTCCAGAATGGTTACTTTTTCGAAAACCGAAACATCTTAAACAGTGCAAGAGGCCTTGCTGCAAAGAAGGATGTGAAGGCCCTCAATGAACTTGTTCATTCAGAGGTTTGCCAATATACTCACACTACTGCTTTATTTCGGTTCTCTGTTGTCAACTGAATTTAACAGACCTCGCAAAAGCGGGGCGCACATTAGGAGGAGATGTTGTCAATTGAATTTAACATGCGTATTGTACCGTGTTTTAGTTGGAGAAATTTATGTCCCATTGGAACAGCAGCAAGGCATTTAGGGACGATTATCAGAAGAGAATCTTGGCATCCCTAGATATGCGGCAGTTAAGTCGAGATGGACGGATGAGAAATCCGGATGAGAAGCCACTGGTAATGGCTGAGACACCCAGACCTCTAACAGAGGTGGCACCTAAAACTACAGCAAAACCACAAAAAGAAGATGCGAAAAAACCTGCAAATGAAGAAAATTTGCCCACACAAAAGGCTCTGAAGGAATTTAAAAAGAACAGTAAAGAGTCAAAAGCAGCTGCAGAACAGGCTATTGATGAAGATATCTTTGTGGTAGAAAAGCCAAAGGAACATGTGGCCAAGGAAAATGAAATTGATGAAACCACTTTGAAAGAGAAGCGAAGAGAAGAGGAGAAGGAAAAACAAAGACAGGCCTTGGAGAGGAAGAAGAAGCAGCAAGAGAAAGCTGCAGCTAAGGCAGCTCTTAGAGCTCAGAAAGAAGCAGAAAAGAAGCAGAAGGTACTTATTCCGTCACTTTTGTCTGTTTGTTGGACCTTCTTTCAATCTGTGTTTCTCTGGCTCTCAAATTGGAAGTTTCCGTGTCAGAGACTTCGACCAGAATCTGGGCACTGGACGCTTCATTCTAAACCAATACAAACTTAGGAGGTGGGCAAGTCCTAGACCTGAAAACATGCCCAACGATGCTTGTACTTGAGTCTGAGTAACTTGAGAAGATGCTACCCTTGTTGCTTGGGCAAGAACGTGGTGTTTTTTCCCCTTGTGTGTATGTGTGTTTGGGGGAGGGGTGATTAATTTTAAGGTAGAGAGTAGAGGAACCAAATGATTTGAAATCCTGATGGGGGTATCAATTCTTTTTTGAGGTAGGACAGATTCAGAGGGTGTTCAACGCGACCCCCCCCCCCCCCCCCGGGGGGGTGTTTTTCTCCCTTCTGTTTGCCCAATTTGGCCATGAACTGCATTCAAATTAATAGCAAACGAAATGGCACTGAACGTTTCAGGAGCGTGAAAAGAAACTGAAGAAGAAAGAAGCAAGCTCGATACCATCAGCCGATGATGAAGAAGCGAAGGAGAAAGAAGCAGAGGCAGCTGAGACTGAGAAATCCGACAATGTGGAGGATATTGAAGCTTCAGGATTCACGAAACCCAAGGAGCAGCGAAGGGACATTAACACACTCAAGTTCAGGAAACCTGTAAAAACCCGAAGCACTCTTCCAAAGGCTATCCTGAAGAAGAAAAGGTCCCCCAACTACTGGATTTGGGGCTCTGCTGCCGCTGCTATGATGGTGCTTGTGGTGCTTCTTGCCATTGCTTATACTCGTCTTCTCTGAAGAAAGCAGCTGAGTTAAAAGTCGGCTAAGAGACTTGATAATTTAGCCATACCGGTAGTGTTGAATGTTTTATTGAAGTTCTTTGCATCCCACTGGGGGGATGGACACAAAAAATCCATAAAGGAAGTTATCGGTAGCTCAGGCAGCTTGGGAGGAATTTTTACAGGAGCGAGCCAGCCACTAGATGCACTGTGTTTTAGGGTTTTTCTGTTTTTTTTTTTTTTTTTTGGCGTTTTCCCCTTTTGGGCTGTTATTTCAAGTTTTCCTCCTCCTTTGTTTACTCCATCGGATCTTTTTGGTTCCCAAGACTTCGGACATGAAAGTTTTGTTGCTACAGCCTTTAATTAAATACAGTTAATGGTTAGTGTCTTATTTACAATATATTGATTATATTTTTTTAAAAATTTGTGCGATAAGTTGGCCATAATATGGGCTATGATGGAAACTGGGAAGCTGAGAATGAGATAACCTGATTTTTAGACGGTCTTGTGGACCCTTTTGTCAACTCTCTGTAACCGACCCTATAGGTGACAGACTTTGGTCTGTTTCATTGCTTGTGTGGGGCATGTTCTCCAGTGGTTTACACTGGAGCGGGGTATGAACTCCCAATTGATCATCCCAAAGTTTCGAGCAGGAGGTGTATGCAGCAGAGAAACCTCAGTTTCAAAGCAGGAGGCGTATGCAGAAAAGAAACCTCTAGTTCAACCAGGCAATGAGACTCGAATCAAGGTTTCTGTCACATTCTACCAGGGCAAATTGTTACATTCTAGTAAGGCAAATTGTTCCATACGATCATATAAACAATGTAATATGCACCTACTTTTACGAAACAGAAAGGTAAATCAAAAAATGAGAGCAACTCAGTAACATGCTTGATGTTCTTGAAACAGCAAAACTGCAATATAAGAATTTGTCTGGAAAGGGGAGCACCTATGGCACTTCTCCCTTTTGCCCAAACTGTTGTCGGTATCAATTAGCTCAACTGATAAAATCTCTGAGATTTACTATTAGGGTCATGGGTTCGAAGCCTACCTACATCAACCTCTGCACCACATTCATACCAGGGGGGAAAAAACCCAGTAAAAGCGATAGATACTCATGTATCTCTTTTCAAGAGTATTGTTTGCTTAAAGCAAAGTAAAGGTCTCACGGCTCCACAGCTATGATAGACAACTTGTTAAAATGATTCTATACAAAAATCTAGCGCCAAATTTTCAAACATGACTATGAATTGAATTCAAAATTCCTATTTAAATTGAATTTGTTGGAGATCCTGAAATTGATGGTAAATATTTCAATATGTTCCATGCAAACATTTCCTCGAACTTAGATCTACACCAGGGATATCAACAGATCGGATTCGGATCGGATATTGGAACATCCGAATCCGCATCCGATTATATTCAGATTTGAAAATCCGATCCGAATCCGATTAGACATATCGCAGGAAAACCTCTAAATTCGATCCGAGTCGGATCGGATCGGAGGTGGATTTAATCCGATCCGAAATAATTCGTTTCGCCACGCAATAATTTTATACAATTTTTCTATATTCTATCCATCTATCAATGCGATGATTTGCGTTTGTGTATCTTATTAACCGAATCCTGAACATTTAAGCTGAATAAAGAATAAAAGAAGAAACATATTTCAACCTCAACAAAATGACAACATGTTACAATAATTACAAGTTTTAACAACTATGAGATACATCTAAAATATCACAAATAACATGTCTAACTCATAAAAAGAAAAAAAATTATGAGTACAAATCCTCCACTTGCTTCATTTAGCGCTTCTTCTCTATTGGTCTCTGACTAGGGGTATATATATAATGATATTCATAAGTATTATTTGCATGAAGTTGATATTTTCATTAGAATTAAGTGTTAGAATATAATTTTGATCATACCACTAATCCATATAATGTTCTCTTTTTATCTCATCATGTCTATTCCATTTGCATCTTCATCACAACCATAGTAGTATCACCACATATTACCCAATTGAACCCTTATTAACCTCTTTTAAGGACATATTCAAGTTGCTAAAAGTGAATATTGAAGGCTCTATTGTAGAGGTTTGTAGGAATTGAACACTCATTAAAACATAATACATCAAATAATCATCAATTCAGATCAACCACCAAAAATGATAAAAAACAACAATCTTCCTAAACCCCAAAATGGCAAAATGCAAAGTCTAACTTCTTTTGTTCTTAATCCCAAAAATCTAAACAACACTCCAAGTCATAAAAATATGTATTTAGATTTTATTGTATGAATTGTTAAATTAAGGAGAAAAAGGAAATGTGCACTCACGAGAGGCCACAGAGGGATGATAAGATGCTCGGCGTCGGCGTTGTAGAGACCGGTGAGAAGAAAGAGGCTCAGAGAGAGAGAGAGAGAGAGAGAGAGAGAGAGAGAGAGCTGCGGATTGGAGCGAGGAGTCGAGGACTGAGGAGAACTGCACCAACAGTCCGACTAGCGAGAGGCCGAGAGCGACTAGTGAGAGGCCGAGACTCGAGAGCGACTAGTGAGCCGAGCAACGAGAGCATTTGGCGAAGTGGCGAGGAGACAGAGAGTAGCTAGGGGGAGGATTAGGGTTTCAACGTTTTAATTTTTACATTTAAAAAAAAAAAACTGCTGACAAAAAAAAAATAACACCGGGCTGGGCTGGGCTAGCAGCTTGGGGGTGGGGGATGGGTGGGTATATGGGGTAGGTTTTATTTCTAAAAATTTTAAAATTTAAACGTAAATTTTAAATTTGAAACATTTAAAAAACAACTCGGATCGTATTGAAAGTCGGTTCAGATTTTATCCTTCCTCCGAATCCGATTCGAATTTGGATTATTTTTTTGGATTTGGACTCGAATTTTTCTGTCTCAGATTCGAATCAGATAATTTTGCCTCGAATCAGATCGGATCGGATCGGATCTACTTCGAATTTAGATGTGACTGCCATCCCTAATCTACACTCCCTGATTCAACAAGATCAATAGTATATAATTGCAAATGTAAACTACACAAGACCTCTCAGTCTAATGGTATCATGATTATTTGTTTATACACCGCATTAGAGTTCGAATTCGTGTGGTCTATGATTGGCAAACGTGGGAGTGGCTAACACTTAACAAGTCGTGTTAGGCTTTGAGTTTGATGTTTGTCCGTCCCTTGGGCACACATAAGCCCATTGAGTTATTCTTGGACATAGGCAGGCCAGACAAGGTGAGCCGACTTAGGCCCTGTTCTTTTCATAAGTATATTGCGGGTGTGGAATGGATGGAAGTGGAAAAGAGTGGGAAGAAATGGACGGGAGTAGGTAGGAGTGGAAAGAAATGGGTGAGAGCGGGTAGGAGTGGTTTGTTGTATATGGCAGCGAGAAGAAGTGGGAAAGAGTTGGAGTATTGATATTAGTAATGTTAATGATTTTTTTTAAGTAAAATTGTAAGCTTCATTACCACCAAAACTGGATATATACAACCTATTGAGCCCACTTGTTCATGAGTCCATGCCAGTGCCTCACAAAATCTGCCTACGTAATCTATACATTTTATGTATCTGTTAGTATTTTTTGCCAGCTATAGGATTCTCTGCCTCTCTTGCTCTTTAGTCCTTACCACCTCTTGCTAATTGCCTTGTTTTTGCTAGAATACGACTTGGTTTCCCTCATACCAAACATTGTAGACAGTAGCTGCTATTGTTGCATAGGTCCTGTCCTTGACAGCCCTAGCCTGCTTCCTATTCATCAAGTGATAAACCCACTGTTCCATCCTTTCACTGGGGTAGGGAATTCTAATCCACCTGCATATCTCATTCCAGATCCTCTGTGTGAAACTGCATGAGATAAATACATGTTCATGGATTTCATTCTCTTCCAAGCAGAAGACACACATGGGATCAATCTGTAGAAACTTGCTAAGCCTTGACTGGCCTGGTAGCTTTCCCTTCATTAGTGTCAGCCTGTCTTGGGATACAAGCTTTGGACCAAACACTTCTTGCCCACCTCACTCTCCCTTCTAAGTTAAGGCCCCATAAATACCCTGCTGGCACTAAGTAGAGCCCCTTCGGATTGTTATGCCAATACCACTTCTCATTTGGTTTGCCTCCCCACTTGAACTGATCTTTGACCTTGCATAGTTTGTTCAAATACCAGCAAGCATCCTGTGGCGGTCTAAAGTCCCACCATTATGTGCTTTTAAGATATCTACTGTGTATCCATCTAACCCACAATATTCTTTTTTAAGTGCAACAGCCGACACCAAATTTGCAATGCTTGCTTTATTCCACACATCAAGATTTTTGATCCTAAGGTCTCTAAACTTTTTTGGTATGCAAAGGTCTTGCGAGAAGACAAGAGCCTATTTTCTTCTACTATCCGTTGTGCCCCATATATAGGCCCTACACAATCTGGTAACTTGTTGTATCACTTCTCGGTGGAGAATAAAAATAGATGCCCAGAAGTTAAAAACCCTAGCAACATTGTGTTCACAAGTGTTACTCTGCCATCATAAGACAATGACTTAGAGGTCCAATATCTGATCTTTGTGGATATTTTTTTTCCACTAACATACTATGCTCAATTTTGCTCAACTTGCTAGCTGTAATAGGAACTCCTAAATATTTGAATGGGAGCATTCGTTTAGTAAATCCAGTGGCTGAGAGGATTTGTTGTCTTGTAAGCTCACTGTAGCCTCCATCACGACTAGAGACTTGGACTGATTAGCTACTAAACCTGAGCTTTGAGAGAACTTATGCAATGCCCCCGTAAAGCTATTAACACTGTGTGTTAGGCTTGCAAAACAAGATCAAATCATCTGCAAATATCAAATGAGCAAGATTAAGGTTTCTGCAGTTAGGATGAAAGCCAAAACTTTGGGTTGTGCTAGCTTTTTGAATAAGCCTAGAGAGGTATTCCATGGCTAGGACAAAGAGAAGAGGGGACATAGGGCCACCCTATCTCACGCCTCTCCCTCCTTGGAAAAACCCTGCTAGACTGCCATTGAGTTGAATGCAAAAAGAAGTAGAAGTCATACATGCCATTCCATTTGGTTAACTCTTTGGGAGCCTAAGGTTGTCTAGAGACTCTTGTATAAACTTCCAATGGACTGAGTCATAGGCTTTCTTAAGGTCTATTTTCATCATGCATCTTGGAAAAATAGATTGCCTATTATATCCTCTTGCTATTTCTTGGCACACCAGGACGTCAAATAGCAGCTCCCTGCCTTAGATGAACGCCTCTTGACTTGAACACACTAGTTCAGGTAACACTTCTTTAAGTCTATTACTTATAAGCCACTAAACCTGAGCTTTGAGAGAACTTATGCAATGGCCCCGTAAGGCTATTAACACTATGTGTGTTAGGCTTGCAAAACAAGATCAAATCATGTGCAAACATCAAATGAGCAAGCTTAAGGTTTCTACAGTTAGGATGAAAGCCAAAACCTTGGGTTGTGCTAGCTTTTTGAATAAGCCTAGAGAGGTATTCCATGGCTAGGACAAAGAGAAGAGGGGACATAGGGCCACCCTATCTCAAGCCTCTCCCTCCTTGGAAAAACCCTGCAAGACTGCCATTGAGTTGAATGCAAATAGAAGTAGAAGTCATACATGCCATTCCATTTGGTTAACTCTTTGGGAGCCTAAGGTTTTTTAGAAACTCTTGTATAAACTTTCAATGGACTGAATCATAGGCTTTCTTAAGGTCTATTTTCATCATGTATCTTAGGAAAATAGATTGCCTATTACATCCACTTGCTATTTCTTTGCACACCAGGACATTAAACAGCAGCTCCCTGCCTTTGATGAATGCCTCTTGACTTGAACACACTCGTTCAGGTAACACTTCTTTAAGTCTATTACTTATAAGCTTAGAGATGCATTTGTACGCCACATTACAGCATGATATGTGCCTGAAATCATTTGCATTAAAAGGGTTTCAGACCCATATCATGCTCTTGTATAAACTCCCAATGATTTATGTAACATAATAGTAACTAATAATAATAATTATTATTATTATTATTACTATTAATTAATTAATAATAATTAATCATAATAATAATTGATAATAACAATAATAATTATTAAGTGTAATAACTACAATAATAATTCTTATTAATATCAATATCAATAATAATAATCATTAATATCAATATTAATAACTAATATTAATATTAATATTAAAATTAAAAATTATTATTGATTATTAATATTAATAGCAAAAATAATAATTATTATTATAATAAGAGTTGCTAGAATTAATGAATATTAGTAATAATTACAACAATAATTACTATTAATGCTAATAATAATTATTATTATTACTGCAAATAATAATAACTAATATTAGTATTGACAATAACAAAAATAACTAACAACTAATATTACTAATAAGTAATTATTATAAAATTAATAATTAATAATATTAGTAAGAGTAGTTATGTTATAACTATTATCAATAATAACAATAAATATTAATAACTATTAATTAATAATTAATTAATTAATCATAACAGCAATTATTATTATTATAAAATAATTACTATTAATCCTTTTAACAATTAATAATAATTAATAATAATGATTAATAAATTATTATGATAATAAAATTTATCAATTGATGATAAAAAATGAGTCATTAATAATAGTTATTAATATTAATAAAAGAATAACTAACAGCAATAATTATAATAATAACTCTTATTAATGTTAATAATAATCATAATAATTATTAATATTAATAATAATTATTATTAATAATATTAATGTTAATAGGAATAGTAATAATTTTATCAATTATTAATATTAACAATAATTATAATCGTGAATACTAAAAATAATTACCGTTAATCTTATTATTGATTAGTATCAATGATTATAATAATAACAATTATGAATTAATAATAAAATTAGTAATTAGTCATTAATAATAGTTATAATAATTAAATTAATAATTATAATTAATACAAATTGTCATAATAATGGTTAATATTAATATTAATAATTACTAATAAAATTAATATTAATAGTAATAATAATTATTGTTATAGTTATAATTATTCTAATAATAATTATTATTAATGAATATTAGTGATAGTCCCAGTAATAATAATAATAATAATAATTAACGATAATAATTATTATTAATTTTAATAATAATTATTAATAGTAATATTGATATTATGCTAATGTTAATAATTATTAATAGTTATTTATGGTAATGAATAAAAAAATAATAAAACATAGTAATTAGTAATAATATTAATAAATAGTAATGATAAAAAATAAAAATTAACAACATTAAGAAGAATAATAAAAATATTTATTAATATTAATAATAATAATTATTATGATTAATAATTATTGCTGTTAATATTTATTATTGTAAAATTAATTAAATAATAATTAATTATTATTATTTTTTAATAGGAAAAATAATTAACATTATACTTATTATTCAGTAATAAGTATTAATAAAAATCATTAATAATTAATAATGAATAATAATTATTATAATAATAATTATTAATGATTAATAATAAATTTAATAATTAATCATTAAAAATAATAATTAACAATTACAATTGCAAAAATTATTCCAACAAATAATGATAACAATTATAAGCATAATAATTTTTTAATTTTTAATTAAATGTAATATTAACAGTAATAATAGTTATTAATATCAATATTAATAATCATAATTGTTATTATAATTATGGTTACTATGATAATAGTTATTATTATTAAATAATATTGGTAATAATTACAATAACAATTAATATTATTATTAATAATACTTATTGTTATTGCTATTGATAATAACAATAATTATTGATGTTAGTATTAATAATAATTATTAATATTATTATTATTAATCATTATTGTAATTAATAATATTTATTAATAATTTTATTAATAATGGCAATTGTTAATTAATAATGAAAATAACCATAAATCATAAACAATTACAAATATTAGTAATAATTAGCAATAATAATTAGAATAATAATTCTTATTAATATTAATAGTCATGATCATAATAATTATTAATGTTAATAATAATTATTAATTCTAATATTAATATTAATAATCAATAATGATTAATAACAATTGTGATAATTATTATTATCAATGAAAATTAGTAATACTTATAATAATAATTCCTATTTATATGAATAATAATTGTCATTATTACTGGAAATAATAATAATTATTAATACAAGTATTAATAATAACAAAAGTTACTAATCGGTAATGATAAATATTAATGAAAATGATAATTAATAATTTTAAGAATAGTAATAATTATTAATGGTTAATAATTGTTGTTTAATAATTAACTAATAATAAAAATAATTAATCATAATAATAATGATTAATCATTAATATTAATTACTAAAAATGATTAATTAATAATAAAAATAATAATAAATCATAATAATAATAATTAATATAAGAATAATAATAATTAACAATAACAATTTTAACGATAATAGGTATTGATATTAATAATAAAAGTCATAATAAAAATAGGTGGAAGTGGGTAACAGTGGGAAGGAGTGGAAAAGAGTGGTATTTATTTTAAGATGTGGGAAGGAGTGGGTAGCAGTGGGAAGGAGTGGGTAGGAGTGGGAAGGAGTGGAAAGGAATAGGGTGGGTTGATTCACCCATGAAAAGAGCAGGGCCTTATTTTTGTTTTGAAAAAAGTGCAAAAAATTCAAATGTAAACTTTGCCTTTCTATGCTTTTCCTACAAGTCAAGAAATATTTACTCGAGTAACAACATAGTAGCTGATTGGGTAACATAAATATGGTTGTTATGTAACACCCCCGACTACCTTCCGGGGATGTCACACCGCCAGGATCCCCCGAGGGAGACCCCTAAGGCTGTCGTAGCTGAAGATCTTCTTATATGATCATCTAACCTTAGGTTGGCTAAGGAATTCCTGGAGCGAAACTGCAAGAGTTCCGCCTAAAACTGCGACATTTTCAAAATTTTGGCACTAGCCGAGGGGTACCTGGAGACATTATACTAGTTAATTTACAAAGGTAAAAGTCCTTCACGGGACACACCCCCCTCGGAATTAAGGCTTATGCCCTTACAATCAGTCATACAGTTAGTTACATGGTTCGCAGCTAGTCCAGAGCCAACTACATGTTTACTCTTTACATTACATCTAACAAAAGAAGGACATGGCAGCTTCAGCAAGCAGCAGCAACATAAGAACACTTTCTGGAAGACTGGATGTCCGTAAGCAAGCAGCAAGCATAATTTTTCATTCATTACCTGGGAAGGGGGAAAAGGGGAAAGGAAATGGAGTTAGTCACTATGTGCTCAATGAGTGCCCCCTCCACTTCCTAAAGTAAACCTTTTCCAAGTTCTATGACCTTTAGTATGCATTTGTTAATATGCACGTGGTATTCAAGTTACGTTGAGCTATGTGATACACATTAGGGGCACTTGACCATATTATTAACATAAAGTGTTCTTCATGCGAGGAACGTTGGCATGTTAAGGATTTACTATTTGATGGGCATCATAGGACGTGATTGTGAGATGCATTAATACTCATTCGTCCAACATGCACTTTCTAAGTATAGTTATTTAACGCAACATAATGACTTGATGCAAACGTAACTATCTGGAGTAAACATGAGAACTTGACCATACATTACTTGAGATCACATAAAACAAAGCATTTTCATTCATATTAGTCGTATTACGACTGCTCATCTTTCTTTCAGTCGACTATTAGTCGACCTTCAACCTTTCTTTTCATAAAGCATTTAAGACGGCAATTGCCAACTACATTTTTCATTCATAAGGGAAAATACTTGTGGCCTAAGATCATTACAGGGTGCTGATTGGGTGAGAACTATTCTCGACCCCATAGTGAGACCTAACGCTCATGCTTAAGCTCTTACTCCCGGGATGGCTACATATAACATATCGGACCATTACATTAGCCCTCGTCAGGGCCTCTAGGGTTTATCCGGACTTATCCCCTAGGAAAACATTACATCATATCATATTGTCCGCAGCACATTATCTTAGCCACTCAAAGCGTATCGGCCATAACGGCTAGTAGTTTTCCGTTTCAAACAATGAAATCATTCAACGTATAATTCCCATCTCCCTTTTGTTAAAACGTTTTAGGGATTCCTCCCAAACACTATTTGAATAGCTAAAATAGGCCATAGCTCATTACTAGGCATGACTATTGTTCATTTAAAACACATGAAAAGTCATTAGTCAAAACATCCCCCTTCCATACACATGTTACATTTTAAATATACAAGGAAAGGGAAACACACACATCACATTTAAACACTTCGTAATCATTTCAACACAATGAGCCACACATGGCCTCGCAATTCACACGATTGCGGTAATTTCATAACCCGAACTCCCTTCTCACAAGCACCGTACCACAAAGACCTCGAACCACTCATAGTTCTTCCTCGAACCATCCAACTACCATCTCGGTTTTAATTTCATAATCTAGCAACCTAGTCAATGCGAGATACTGAAAGGTAATGCATAGCTTACGTGCTTACCGTTGCTGAACTTACCACTTTAAGCATTAATGATCAATCGAGTGCTGCAACCAACGAATACATCCAACCACACATGTATGTATATATATATATATATATATATATATATATATATATATATATATATATATATATATACATATATATATATATATATATATATATATATATATATATATATATATATATATATATACAATCTAGAGAAAGCATTCATATGGTTATACATGTATACGTTAAATCTAAACTTTCATGATTCGTTTCAACTAACCCCTTTTCTTGGTATGATTTAACTATATGAAATCGCATTAATGCCTAACATACATGGTTCGTCGAATTAAAGTCACATGCGTGAGATAATTAGTTTGATTCGATTCGAGGCTAAAGGTATTTAATTCACTTCGAGGTAAAATCTCAAACATTTAGCGGTTACAGGCATTCGAATTAACGCTAAAAGCATGTAATTCATTTCGAATGATAAACTTAGTAATTACATTTATTCGAATCAACACTAAAGGCATGAAACTCACTTTGATTTCTAATTTCAGGCACTCGAAGGTTGCATGCATGAATTAACTCAATTAAACAAACATCGCTTCAAATGCTAACATGTTAATTCGGAAATGCTTTTTCGGCATAAATTAACTTAGTTAAACACCATCGTTTTAGGCCTGAAAATCATCTAATTTAAGGCACTCTTCGGACAGCTTCAGCATGCATAATTCCACCTTAGTTTCAATTGTTTTTAGACATGCATGACAGGCATAAAACTCAACAATTTCCCATTGCATTCTAACAGTTTTATACATACAGATTTAGGCTAAAACTATGTCAGACAGGCATGAAAAACAGCAAGGGATAGGCGCATGTATAAGGTGTAATCTATCAGTATACATATTCACATAATTTGAGTGTAAATTCAACCTAACATAACATGCATTTATCCTCAATACACATCCCATGGAATTAGCCTAAACTACACTGACATGCAATAACCTCCAGGCTAAACATTCTTGAATCATAATATCAGTTTAGGAGAGCAAGAATACTCACTCGAATTAGCTTAATTTCGGCTCTGAACAGTAAACCACCAAGATTCCACGCTGCTAGACTCGAACCCAAGCCCCGACAGTAGCGAATCCAAGCCCTAGCCCACGATTTGGTGTCACTTGTGACTGATTGAGGCTTGAATTCGTTCGAATTTATAGGGGAGGCTGAAAGGAAGGCGGGCCGCCGGTTAACGGCAACTGGGCGGCCGGTTCTGGCGAAGGAGACGCGTGGGTAAATGGCCGTGCGAAGTGGATGGGATTCGTTGGAGGATTGGGTGGCTGGGACGCGTGGTTGAGAGGACCAGGCGGTTCCTCCTCTCGCCGGCGACACGTGAAGGCCGGTGGTGTCACCAGGCGGCGACCGGTGACCGGCGAGAGCGAGGGAGAGAGAGAGCGTGGCAGAGAGAGAGAGAGAGAGAGGGAGAGCGTGCGGTGAGAGAGAGGGGGGGTCGGGGTCTCCCGACTTCGGTCCCCCTTTCAACCTCTCTTTTTTTTTTTTTTTTGTGACTCAATAACATCATTCAACTGAATCCCGATCCCGTACCTGCTAAAGACTAGGCTAAATCTGAATCGAAACGACCCGCAATTAACATTTCAGTTTAAACTTTGGGATTCAACTAAGTAAAACGAAAAACGATTTTAAAAACTCGATTTAGCGTTGCTTCAATAATTTTATAAATAAGTAACGTCGAGGATAACATTAATCAAATAATCGTTCTTTTTAATGAAATTATCCGTTAAAACTCACATAGTCGGTTTAATATTTTAGCCGAGCTATAACTCAAATGCAACCGGTAAATTTAGCAATTGAAGCAATTAGTCAGCAGTAGAATGAAAGCGTGGCCCTTACACTCTTCCCCCCTTAAAAAAATTTCGTCCTCGAAATTTGCTCACCTGATGAGAATAATGCGGGATATTTTTCACGCATTTCGCTTTCCAATTCCCAAGTTGCTTCTGCCACCTTATGATGTTTCCATAACACCTTTACATAGGGAATGCTCCTATTTCTGAGCTTCCTTTCTGTCCTTTCCAAAATCCGAACGGGCTCTTCCACGTAAGTAAGACTTTCCTTGACTTGTAAGGGCTCATATAGAATGACATGATCCGGATCCGAGACATATTTCCGAAGATTGGATACGTGAAATACATCATGGATGCCTTGCAATGAGGGTGGTAAGGCCAATTGGTATGCAACCGATCCTATTTTCTGCAAGACTTCAAACGGCCCAATGAACCGTGGGCTTAGTTTCCCCTTTTGTCCAAATCTTATGCTCCCCTTGAGTGGGGACACTTTCAGAAATACATGGTCTCCAATCTCAAACTCCAGTGGCCTTCTCCTATTATCCGCGTAGCTCTTTTGTCTACTTTGCGCAACTTGCAATCTCTGGCGGATGGTCTTGATTATTCCGATCGTTTGGTCGATTAAGTCAACCTTGGATGGTTCCCTTTCTCCTATTTCATTCCAACAAACTGGAGTTCTGCAACGTCTACCGTATAGCGCCTCGAAAGGAGCCATGCCTATACTGGCATGGTGACTATTATTGTACGCAAATTCAACCAGAGGCAAGTTATGATCCCAAGTTCCAGTAGAATCGAGGGCACAGGCTCTCAACATATCCTCCAGAGTTTGAATAGTTCTTTCGGATTGACCGTCCGTCTGAGGATGGAAGGCCGTACTTAATCGTAATTTTGTACCCATTGCTCTTTGAAACCCATGCCAGAAGCGAGATACAAACTTGGTATCGCGATCTGACACAATACTGAGTGGCACACCATGCAGTCTAACTATCTCCTTAATATATAGGTTAGCTAGTTGCTCAGAGGTGAAAGTGGCCTTGATGGGCAAGAAGTGTGCAGCCTTGGTCAATCTGTCAACTATAACCCACACACCGTCGTGTTGTTTGATGGTTTTTGGCATTCCAATCATGAAATCCATGGTGACGTGTTCCCATTTCCACTCAGGAATTGGCAAGGGTTGCAGTAAACCTCCAGGTTTCTGATGCTCGGTTTTCACCCGTTGGCACGTAAGGCATCGAGCCACGTACTCTGCGATATCCCTTTTCATGCCATTCCACCAGTAATGGGTCTTCAAGTCATGGTACATCTTCGTACTCCCAGGGTGTACAACAAGTGTGGAATTGTGCGCCTCCTTTAACAATTCCTCCTTGAGAGCTGTTATGTTCGGTACACACAGTCTATTCCCATACCAAAGTACCTCATTTCGGATGGAGAATTCCTTATTCTTTCCTTCTTCCATGCCTTTCTTTGTCCTCATAAGTTCAGGGTCATCCTTCTGCTGTTGTTTGATCGTTTCGATCAATGGCGAAGAGACTTGAAGCGCTGTCAAGTAGCCTTGATTTCCTCGCAGTACTACCTCTATTTGTAGCACGTCGAGCTCCCTTAGGAGTCTCTTTTCTTGTGTAAGTAGACAGGCTACAGACCCCATGGATTTTCTACTTAGTGCGTCAGCCACTACGTTTGCCTTTCCAGGATGATATTTGATCTCCATATCATAATCCTTAAGGAGTTCTAGCCATCTTCTTTGTCTCATGTTTAACTCTTTTTGAGTAAAGATGTATTTCAAGCTCTTGTGGTCAATGTATACTTCACACCTTACTCCATAGAGATAATGTCTCCAGATTTTTAAGGCAAATACCACCGCGGCCAATTCTAGGTCATGTGTTGGATAATTCTCTTCATAGGGCTTCAATTGGCGAGAGGCATAAGCAATAACTCTGTCTTTCTGCATTAATACACAACCCAGTCCCTTCTTGGATGCATCACTGTAGATTACAAATCCTTCATTGCCTTCGGGTATTGCCAATATTGGTGCAGATACCAAACGTTTCTTTAGCTCCTGAAAACTATCTTCACACTCCGGGATCCATTCAAATTTAGTGGTCTTCCGAAGTAGTTGGGTAATAGGTAAGGCTAGTTTTGAAAATCCTTCTACAAACCTTCGATAGTAGCCCGCTATACCTAAGAAGCTTCGCACTTCGGAGACGTTCGTTGGTCTTGGCCAGTTTACAATGGCCTCTACCTTTGCCGGGTCCACCGAGATGCCATCTTTGGTCACTATGTGTCCCAGAAATTGCACCCTTTCTAACCAGAACTCACACTTTTTAAGTTTGGCATATAACTCGTGCTCCTCTAGGGTTTTCAGCACCATCCGCAAGTGGTTCGCATGCTCTTCCCTGGTCTTGGAGTATACCAAGATATCATCGATGAACACCACTACAAATTTATCTAGGAAGGACTTAAGGACTCTGTTCATCAAGTCCATAAAGAAGGCAGGAGCATTCGTTGGTCCCAACGGTAACACCAAGAACTCGTAATGGCCATATCGAGTGCGAAAAGAGGTTTTAGGCACGTCCCCCTTCTTGATCTTCAATTGATGGTACCCCGATCTCAAATCAATCTTTGAGAACACCGAAGCACCAGCCAATTGATCAAACAGGTCATCAATTCGAGGAAGTCGGTATTTATTCTTGACCGTTACCTTATTTAGTTCCCGATAGTCAATATATAACCTCAAACTCCCATCTTTCTTCTTCACAAATAGTACTGGTGCTCCCCAGGGTGAAACACTAGGCTGAATTAACCCCTTATCTAGTAACTCTTGCAACTGAGTTTTCAACTCCGCCAATTCCGCAGGTGCCATTCGATAAGGTGCCTTGGATATTGGAGCAGTTCCAGGTACTAGTTCAATGGTGAATTCGATTTCTCTGTCGGGTGGTAGCCCCGGTACCTCTCGAAACACCTGTGGAAATTCCCTCGCTACCGGAATCTCACTCAAGTCCGGCTCCTTTAGTTCTGCGACCTCAATTGCACACCAATAGCCCTGACATCCTTTCTTCAACATTTTGAGTGCTTGCATAGCAGATACCGTTGGAATGGTTACTTGGTGGCCACTTCCCTTAAAGGTTACTCTTTCTCCATTGGAGGCCGTGAAGGTAACCAGCTTTCTCTCGCAGTCAATAGTAACTTTATGTCTCATTAACCAGTCCATCCCTAGAATAACATCCCAACCTTGTATATCCAACTGTATTAGGTCTACAGGGAGAGTTCTCCCTTCCAATTGAATAGCACAGTCTTTAAAGACAAGGTTGGTATAGTAAGCAGACCCTAAGGGGGTAGTCACACATAATTGTACATCCATTTCACTGGGCTTGCTAGCGAGTTTCCTTGCAAAGGTAGGATTTACAAAAGAATGCGTGGCACCTGAATCAAATAAAACATAAGCATAAAGATGTTTAACAAAAAGGGTACCTGATACGGTGGCAGTGAGGTCCTCCGCCTCACCTCCTTCCAAGCTAAACACCCGGCCACCTGCTTGCGGCCTTTTTCCACCTCGTTTGCCTTCTGAAGTTGTATTCACAGGAGGTCGGCCTCTTTGTGGAACTGGATTAGCCCCCGTGCCTGAACCTTGTGTACTATTCTGCCGATTCCACGCCTTTTTGGGGCAATTTGCAATTTTGTGGTCCGTAGACCCACACCCATAGCATTCTTGTGTGCCATATCGGCACCGACCAGAGTGCATACGCCCACATTGGTTGCAGGGTTCCAGTGCCTGCCTTGGTACAACTTGTTTTCCTTTTCCCCGGTTGTCGAAGTTGCTGAAGTTATTGCTTCCCTGGGTACTGGACCCTCCTTGATTAAACTTTCTTTTTGCTGGGCCAATCTGCCGACTTTCCTCTTCGGTTTCAGCTATGACTCGGGCTATCTTCACCGCCCTTTGGTACATCTCCTGGAAGCTGGTGAAAACATACCCAGCTATCATCCGCTTAATGGGTCCTTTAAGGCCTTGCTCGAAGTGGTCCATCTTCATTTCTTCAGTTGCGACTTGATTAGGCGCAAAGCGACTAAGCTCGTTAAACTTCGCCGCGTATTCTACCACACTCATTTGGCCTTGTTTCAACCGTAGAAACTCTTGTTCCTTTGCCCTCTTTACATCTCGTGGGTAATACTGAGCATCCATCACGGTTTTTAGTTGTTCCCAAGTTAGAGCTGGTTCACCCGCTCGAGGTTTGGCAGTGCCCCACCAGAATTCTGCTTCCTTTTCGAACTGATGGGTCGCCAGACGTACTTTAAAATTTTCGGGGCAGTCCATTACTTCAAACAAATTCTCCATCCTTCTTAGCCATTCCTCATAGGCAAGAGGATCTGTTCCACCACTAAACCTTGGTGGTCTCAACTTATTAAACTGACAAATCATCTCCAAGGCGGTTGGTGCCGCCATCTGTTCCCTTCGTGGAGGCATTGGCTACACAGTCGTTTATGCAAAGTTGCTTAGTTTTTTTTTTAATTCAAATAAATAGATTGTCAAAAGCATTTAAAAAAAAAAAAAAACATAGTACAACATTAAACAGAACGTATAGAGCTTTAAGTATTCATGCGATCCTATTTTGGTCGCACGAATCACTTCTCAAAAATGCGCTTTCACGAATCACGAAATATCGGGTATCACCCCTGTTTATTCATTTTCGAATGCACATTAACTAAGTTTTATTTAAATATAATGCACACATTGGTGACTCCAGGCTATACAGCCCCTAATACTACCCTAATTACCACCTGAGGAACCCTCCTCAGGGGGATCATCTATTGCTGGATCATTCGAGCCCTCAGACTCAACTGGGGCTAGTAGGTCCCATAATACAAATGGTGGGGAGTACTCCACATCAGGTGCTCCATCCACCAGTTCTCTCATTCTGAGCATCGTGGCTTGCCAGCCCCGGGGGTATTGTGCACCAAAGGAATCTATCCAACGTGCCCATAGAGCGGCTACTCGCTTGTATCGTCTTGCCTGAGGGTTTTCTGCGAACAGAAGTCTCATTTGACGATGTTCAATCTGATTTCTCTCTACTATTGTGATTGGTAGTTGTTGGGTAGCAGCAGGAGCAATTAGAGCCGTATTGATCATTTGCATGGCAGCATCGCTCCTTCCCAAGGGGGTACTTCCTAAGGAATCCACCCGTCCTTCTGCTAACATCAGGAAATCCACTAATCCCCGGAAAGTAAACGGAGTATAAGCTCCCCTGCGTACATGAAATAGACGGAGGATTGAGGTGACCTCGCCCCATCTTCCCGTGCACGGCATCGTTCGGATGAACTTGTAAGTCCAGTGGTTTTGGGTGACCCGTAAGGGTCCCCTCTGGTTACTCCTAATCATTGCTTCCCAAAAGAAAACCGCATTCCACGCGGCCAGCCAGAATGGGAGGTACTCGAAATCATCAATGCTAAACACCATCCTACACCACCACACGAGATTAGACATGAACTAAGAAGCACGCATTTGAATGGGAGTCCTAAACCATGTTCTAGTTCGTGTCCTCAAGTAAGCAAGTAAGCACGTAGTAAGCTCAAGTAAACACTTTAAGGCACATAATTTCATAAATTGACACTCCTAAGGTCACATCTATATGCATATGCAACCTATGGCTCTGATACCACCTAATGTAACACCCCCGACTACCTTCCGGGGATGTCACACCGCCAGGATCCCCCGAGGGAGACCCCTAAGGCTGTCGTAGCTGAAGATCTTCTTATATGATCATCTAACCTTAGGTTGGCTAAGGAATTCCTGGAGCGAAACTGCAAGAGTTCCGCCTAAAACTGCGACATTTTCAAAATTTTGGCACTAGCCGAGGGGTACCTGGAGACATTATACTAGTTAATTTACAAAAGTAAAAGTCCTTCACGGGACACACCCCCCCGGAATTAAGGCTTATGCCCTTACAATCAGTCATACAGTTAGTTACATGGTTCGTAGCTGACATGTTTACTCTTTACATTACATCTAACAAAAGAAGGACATGGCAGCTTCAGCAAGCAGCAGCAACATAAGAACACTTTCTGGAAGACTGGATGTCCGTAAGCAAGCAGCACGCATAATCTTTCATTCATTACCTGGGAAGGGGAAAAGGGGAAGGAAATGGAGTGAGTCACTACGTGCTCAATGAGTGCCCCCTCCACTTCCTAAAGTAAACCTTTTCCAAGTTCTATGACCTTTAGTATGCATTTGTTAATATGTACGTGGTATTCAAGTTATGTTGAGCTATGTGATACACATTAGGGGCACTTGACCATATTATTAACATAAAGTGTTCTTCATGCGAGGAACGTTGGCATGTTAAGGATTTACTATTTGATGGGCATCATAGGACGTGATTGTGAGATGCATTAATACTCATTCGTCCAGCATGCACTTTCTAAGTATAGTTATTTAACGCAACATAATGACTTGATGCAAACGTAACTATCTGGAGTAAACATGAGAACTTGACCATACATTACTTGAGATCACATAAAACAAAGCATTTTCATTCATATTAGTCGTATTACGACTGCTCATCTTTCTTTCATCGACTATTAGTCGACCTTCAACCTTTCTTTTCATAAAGCATTTAAGACGGCAATTGCCAACTACATTTTTCATTCATAAGGGAAAATACTTGTGGCCTAAGATCATTACAGGGTGCTGATTGGGTGAGAACTATTCTCGACCCCATAGTGAGACCTAACGCTCATGCTTAAGCTCTTACTCCCGGGATGGCTACATATAACATATCGGACCATTACATTAGCCCTCGTCAGGGCCTCTAGGGTTTATCCGGACTTATCCCCTAGGAAAACATTACATCATATCATATTGTCCGCAGCACATTATCTTAGCCACTCAAAGCGTATCGGCTATAACGGCTAGTAGTTTTCCGTTTCAAACAATGAAATCATTCAACGTATAATTCCCATCTCCCTTTTGTTAAAACGTTTTAGGGGTTCCTCCCAAATACTATTTGAATAGCTAAAATAGGCCATAGCTCGTTACTAGACATGGCTATTGTTCATTTAAAACACATGAAAAGTCATTAGTCAAAACATCCCCCTTCCATACACATGTTACATTTTAAATATACAAGGAAAGGGAAACACACACATCACATTTAAACACTTCGTAATCATTTCAACACAATGAGCCACACATGGCCTCGCAATCCACACGATTGCGGTAATTTCATAACCCGAACTCCCTCCTCACAAGCACCGTACCACAAAGACCTCGAACCACTCATAGTTCTTCCTCGAACCATCCAACTACCATCTCGGTTTTAATTTCATAATCTAGCAACCTAGTCAATGCGAGATACTGAAAGGTAATGCATAGCTTACGTGCTTACCGTTGCTGAACTTACCACTTTAAGCATTAACGATCAATCGAGTGCTGCAACCAACGAATACATCCAACCACACATGTATGTATATATATATATATATATATATATATATATATATATATATATATATATATATATATATATATATATATATATATATATATATATATATATATATATATATATATATATATATATATATATATATATATATATATATATATATATACAATCTCGAGAAAGCATTCATATGGTTATACATGTATACGTTAAATCTAAACTTTCATGATTCGTTTCAACTAACCCCTTTTCTTGGTATGATTTAACTATATGAAATCGCATTAATGCCTAACATACATGGTTCGTCGAATTAAAGTCACATGCGTGAGATAATTAGTTTGATTCGATTCGAGGCTAAAGGTATTTAATTCACTTCGAGGTAAAATCTCAAACATTTAGCGGTTACAGGCATTCGAATTAACGCTAAAAGCATGTAATTCATTTCAAATGATAAACTTAGTAATTACATTTATTCGAATCAACACTAAAGGCATGAAACTCACTTTGATTTCTAATTTCAGGCACTCGAAGGTTGCATGCATGAATTAACTCAATTAAACAAACATCGCTTCAAATGCTAACATGTTAATTCGGAAATGCTTTTTCGGCATAAATTAACTTAGTTAAACACCATCGTTTTAGGCCTGAAAATCGTCTAATTTAAGGCACTCTTCGGACAGCTTCAGCATGCATAATTCCACCTTAGTTTCAACTGTTTTTAGGCATGCATGACAGGCATAAAACTCAACAATTTCCCATTGCATTCTAACAGTTTTATACATACAGATTTAGGCTAAAACTATGTCAGACAGGCATGAAAAACAGCAAGGGATAGGCGCATGTATAAGGTGTAATCTGTCAGTATACATATTCACATAATTTGAGTGTAAATTCAACCTAACATAACATGCATTTATCCTCAATATACATCCCATGGAATTAGCCTAAACTACACTGACATGCAATAACCTCCAGGCTAAACATTCTTGAATCATAATATCAGTTTAGGAGAGCAAGAATACTCACTCGAATTAGCTTAATTTCGGTTCTGAACAGTAAACCACCAAGATTCCACGCTGCTAGACTCGAACCCAAGCCCCGACAGTAGCGAATCCAAGCCCTAGCCCACGATTTGGTGTCACTTGTGACTGATTGAGGCTTGAATTCGTTCGAATTTATAGGGGAGGCTGAAAGGAAGGCGGGCCGCCGGTTAACGGCAACTGGGCGGCCGGTTCTGGCGAAGGAGACGCGTGGGTAAATGGCCGTGCGAAGTGGACGGGATTCGTTGGAGGATTGGATGGCTGGGACGCGTGGTTGAGAGGACCAGGCGGTTCCTCCTCTCGCCGGCGACACGTGAAGGCCAGTGGTGTCACCAGGCGGCGACCGGTGACCGGCGAGAGCGAGGGAGAGAGAGAGCGTGGCAGAGAGAGAGAGAGAAAGGGAGAGCGTGCGGTGAGAGAGAGGGGGGGTCGGGGTCTCCCGACTTCGGTCCCCCTTTCAACCTCTCTTTTTTTTTTTTTTGTGACTCAATAACATCATTCAACTGAATCCCGATCCCGTACCTGCTAAAGACTAGGCTAAATCTGAATCGAAACGACCCGCAATTAACATTTCAGTTTAAACTTTGGGATTCAACTAAGTAAAACGAAAAATGATTTTAAAAACTCGATTTAGCGTTGCTTCAATAATTTTATAAATAAGTAACGTCGAGGATAACATTAATCAAATAATCATTCTTTTTAATGAAATTATCCGTTAAAACTCACATAGTCGGTTTAATATTTTAGCCGAGCTATAACTCAAATGCAACCGGTAAATTTAGCAACTGAAGCAGTTAGTCAGCAGTAGAATGAAAGCGTGGCCCTTACATGTTACTTGGGGGAAACAGCGGTAGGGGTAATCCGGAGTACGGGAATGAGCACCCTAGGCCGCCCAGAAGGATTAGTTACTCGGGGGTAAGGGTACATCACTCGACCCCACACTTTTAGCTGAGTCTTCTGACAACTACAAAGGAGTGGCAGTGATCTTAGCCGTAAGTGCCCTTTGGGTGACGAGCAATAGCTCATCTCTATGAATCTCCAAACAACCCTCAAACGCGAACCATTGAAGATCTCCCAATGCCTCGTCTATCACCTCACCTGCCACCGTAAACAGCATGCCTAGCCCCACAGCATAGGCCACGGTCATAGCATAAACATGGCCTGCGTGAACTCAGGTATTCCCACCTCATCGGCGGCCACCTCCGCGTCGTCCCTTACATAATCCCGTTATAGCAGCTGAAAATTCGGTGGCAACGAATGGGGAGGCAGTGGAGGGATGTCCTCTTCCAGCTTCTTCCAATGAAAACCTGCCAAATGCAGAGCCATTTCATAAGAATTCAACCCAGAGGGAAAACCCATATAGCAAACCAAAGAGCAGGAAAACATCAATCGTAGAAAAGGGATAAGAGCAAAACCGAAGCCTGCTACCCTCTTTATATACAAGACAGGGGGTGGATACCTCTCACACTGGACTCATCAGGAAGGCAATAAATGATCTTGATAATCGAAAACTTCGCAAATTAAACCACCCAGTCACTCAGGATATTTGTTCTGCATCTCACCCGCACGCTTGCCGAGAGAAGGACGTGCCGGTAAAATATGGGGGCTAAAAATGATTCGAGGTAAACCCTCATGGGCCCAGTAGGCGTCAGCCACAGGCGAGCAGGCCTAAGGAAAAGGGGCTTCGACCTCTCATGGGCTGCCAATGGGTCCCTTTTGTTAGGCCCAAGAAGGGGGGAAAAAGCTTGAAATTACGGATTTACCCCAGCTACTACCACTATAAATACTCACCTACCAGATCCAAAAAAGGTATGTTTTCTAAATGTGAATTCTGCATTTTACAATTCATGACAGCACTTAAGGCTTTCCTTCCCGAGAAAGATCTCACATTTCCCCATAAAGATCATGATTGGGCTCCCTAGAAGCCTAGTCTAACCCCTTTTTATAGATGATGATTTGAACGTGGGAGATGTGCTCCTCGGATTCCGCATCCGGGGTGGGTCTTTTTCGCTGGTTCGGAGGCAGCAAGAGAGGAGGTTGAGCATGGGTCGTTTGCCATCACATAAACCCGTTCTTCTTTCCATCATCCATTGAGAAAAACTCTGAACCGAAACAGTTATACTATTCGTTCAACGCCTATTTTTTTCTCTTTCTTTCCCCATGTATAAGGAGTCCCTTTATGTTCTCTTGAATGACAAGTAAAGTGGATCTGCTATGAAAATACTAGTTATCTTTCAATATTTCCCTTATATGGGGAGTTCCTTTATATTCTCATGAATGGATCCGCTATAAAAAAAATATTGGTTATCTTTCTAGTAATAATATTATTGGTTGTTATGCATTAGTTAAAGTAAGGAAAAAAATAAAGAAATTCCCTCTATTAAAACATTAATGTGATATTGTTTGGTTGTGAGGGAGGTGAACATATCAATACAAGTAAGGATTTGAATCTAATAAATACCATCCAATGGATAAAGAGATAGATTACAGGTTCATTCTTTTAGTTGGTAAATATGAGTTGGTAAATACATGAAGTTGGTAAAAATTGGTAGAAGTGGATAAGAGTTGGAATGAATTGATTTTTTTTTTTTTTGGAAATGGTTAGTAGAAATTGATTAAGGTTGGAAAAGATCAGAAGAAGTTAGTAAAAGTTAGAAGATGTTAGTAAGAAATGTAAATGAGTGGTCATATGTTTGTTTGTTTAATTTTTGGCATAATATTTTTCATAATTAAAAGCCTAAATAAAATTGGAAAATTTGTGTATTATATTTGTTTTAATAATTTGATACGTGATGCTGTAAATATTTATATGTTAACAATTTTTAATTTATTTATGACATTTTTTAATATAACGATTAGGGGACGACTTTTTATGGTTATAATTTTTATTTTACATGTTTGTAAAGAGCTGGTAGTGACATCCGTTTAAATGTTTGTAAAGAGCTAGTAGTGACATCCGTTTAAATGTTTGTACTGCTGACTTTTCGACATAGAATGTCGTAATCATTTCTATAACTAAATGTTTGTATTGCTTACTTTGTCTTGTGAGCGAACAATCTTATTAGATTCACATTTATAAACAACACAAATCACAATTTCAACTATGCCCTCTTTCAATATGCCAACCAAAAAAATAACCAAAGGACAAGTTTGTCGTTAAAAAATAATTAGCTTCCACCTGAAAATTAACAAATTGTGAAAAGTTTTGAATAATATTGATAAGAGTTGGTAGAAGTTGGCTAGAGTTAGAAAAGATTGGTAAGAGTTGTTAGAAGTTGATCGAAGTTGATAAAAGTAACTTTGCCAATGAAAAGAACAAGCCTTACATCTAGCCAAAGTTCAACACTGAGGGCATGTTCTTTTCGACTTATAAAAGTACTTATTGGTGCTGAATTAAAGCTAAAATATGCTAAACCATATTGAAATATACTGAAATATGTTGAATTATACTGAAATATGCTAGAACATACTGAATCATACTAAAATATGCTAAAAGGTTGGGAAAAAAATATATAATGTAGCATTTTCAATAAATATTTAACGATGTTAAATTGTGCTGAATAATGCTGAAAGATTGAAAAAAAATATAATATAATATTTTCAATAAGTGTTTAACAATGCTAAATTATACTAAATAATGCTAAGTTATACTAAAAATTGTTCAATATTGATAATAAATATTTATGGTAAGTTGTAAAGAACACACTCTGAATTTTACTTACAATAGCCATTTGCCATTTGGCCTGCAGCCCGCAGGGCGCAATTGGGCTGTCACCGCTCCAACAGCTTCATTCCCAAAATTCAAATTCAAATTTCTCCATTTCTTCAACGAAACCCCCATTTCATCCCCTCGTCAGCTCCTTCTCATCTCTTCCGTGTTTTGCTCTCTAACAATGGCGACACCAAGTACATATCGCGACGCACCTAGTAAAACCCCATCCAAGACATCTTCTTCTCACTCCGCCAAAAGACAGCACCATCAAATATCCCAAAACCCTCACCCTAACCCTAATTCTTCTGCTTCTGCCAAGGAGTTCAAGTCGAGATTCGAGGCCTACAACCGATTACAGGCTGCTGCCGTTGCTTTCGGGGAGAAGCTTCCGATCCCAGAGATCGTTGCTATTGGTGGGCAATCTGATGGAAAGAGCTCTCTGCTTGAAGCCCTTCTTGGGTTTCGCTTCAATGTTCGCGAGGTTGAGATGGGCACTAGGAGGCCTTTGATTCTGCAGATGGTCCATGATCCCACTGCTTTGGAGCCCTGTTGCCGATTCCAGGTTTAGTCTTCTTTTTAAATTGTTATGTTCAAGATCTTGTAGAGTGGAGGTGATGTTGCAACTGATTTCGTTTTATGTCAAGATACAAAATTCATTTCTTCAAATTTTATGTTGCATCGGAATTACAGCTGTTTGGGGGTTAACTGTCTTTTACAATTTTAGATTAATGTTCAAGCTCAATTTTCTTGGGCTGCTAGTGCTGTTAATATGAGGAAAGATTCGACCTTTATGGTCTTGTAATCATGTTAATGGGTTCGGGTTTGATTTGTGTGTTAGATAAATGAAAGTTCCATTAGCGTTCCAGCGATCATGTGAGAATATTTTTTTCAATTTTGGCGTATCGTAACTCTGGCTCGTTGGGAACAGTAACATCTCTTTTGGGGCAGTGCAAAATGGACGTAAAGAAGCAACTTGTTAGCTTCGATGATGGGAGTATGGGTAGTTTTGAATTAATTTGGGTTATTTGAGTTCTATTTTGCATGTGTTTGTATTTTTCTTTCTTTTGTTTTCTTTGCTGTCTCAAAAAATTTGACCTTTATGGATAATTAATTATAATTATTGGTTCAGATTTGATATGTATGTTAGAGCAGTGAAAGTTCCATTATCATTCCACACTTTATGCCAGAATATTTTTCTCTAATGTTGGCATATTGTTATTTTAGGAGACATCTTTTTTGAGACGGCACAAAATGGACCTTATAAAAAATTGACATCTTTGTTAAGATGGCATATTAGTTGTTTCAAATTAATTTGGCTCCTATGGGTTCTCTATTGTGGATGCGTATGTTTCTTTTCTCTCCTTTTCTCTTTCCTTCATGGAATGATTCTGCCTTGTATTCGCTCGACTGTCTCTGAATGGTGGCATCAGGAAGAGGATTCTGAAGAATATGGAAATCCTGTGGTGCTAGCATCTGCTATTGCCGATATAATAAAGTCACGAACAGAGGCACTTCTAATGAAAACTAAGACAGCAGTTTCTCCCAAGCCAATTGTTATGAGAGCTGAATATGCTTACTGCCCAAATCTCACCATAATTGACACCCCAGGCTTTGTTTTAAAGGTAAGTCTCTAGAGGGTTCTCCCCTTATTGCAAAAATGCAATCTTATAAACTTCATATCGAATTGAAATATTTGAGTTTTGGCTTGAAGGCTAAGAAGGGAGAGCCAGAGAACACACCAGATGAAATTATATCGATGGTAAAGTCATTAGCGAGCCCTCCTCATCGCATTATCGTGTTCCTCCAACAAAGCAGTGTTGAATGGTGCTCATCCTTGTGGCTAGATGCTATCCGTGACATTGATCCGACTTTCAGAAGGACAGTTGTCGTGGTCTCCAAATTTGATAACCGGCTAAAGGTACCATTGCAAAACTCTATCTGCTGTTTATAATTTGTCAATCTTGATGCTTGCATGTCATCTTTAAAATGATTGGAAAGCTAGCATCTTGCATTGCCAATTATATTTTAGACATGCCTAAAGATCTGTGTAGGTTTGCACCTATGAAGATTTCAGTTGAACCTACAAAGGAAGCAGTGTTATTTTGGTAATAAATATTGATAACATCCCATCATTGTTTAAATGTGCCCTTGATGTTCAAATAGTTCAACTAACAGATCTTATGTCTTCAGGAGTTCAGCGACAGGTGGGAAGTCGATCGATACTTGAGCGCAAGTGGTTATCTAGGAGAGAACGTGCGCCCATATTTTGTGGCACTTCCAAAGGACCGAAATACAGTTTCAAATGAAGAGTTTCGGAGGAAGATATCTCAAGTTGACTCAGAAGTTATATGCCATCTGCGTGAAGGGGTTCAGGGAGGCTTTGATGAAGAGAAGTTTGGCCCCTATATTGGCTTTAGCTCTCTTCGAGAGTTCCTGGAGTCTGAACTTCAGAGAAGGTACAAGGAAGCAGCGCCTGCAACTCTAGCTTTACTTGAGCAGCGATGCAGTGAGGTTAAATCTGAGTTATCTAAAATGGATGCCAAGATACAGGCAACTTCTGATGTTGCCCATCTCCGGAGATCAGCAATGTTACACACAGCCTCTATAAGCTGTCATGTGGTGATTATCTAACAACAAAGCTCAGAATTTCTAGTTTGTCAGCTGCTTAAACTTTTTTTGATCTATTATTGTTGTGAACAACCTCTTTACAAAACCAGTTAGAAAATCCTATCTTGGCCTACTCTAAAAAATTCATATTTGTTCACTTTTGCAGCTTCTCATTTACTACTACAAGTTACCCTTCTTCTGACACTTTTAAATTAAAGCATGCGTTCTTCTAATATTCCCTATCAGACTAATTGAATTGGACAAACACTTAACTGATTGTTGAAGGGAGCTTTGATTGATGGAGCAGCTGATCCGCCCCCAGAACAATGGGGAAATACGAGTGAGGAGGAGCGCTTGCAAAGTGGACTTGGGGGCTGGCCAGGTGTTACTGCAGATATTAAGCCACCAAATGCCTCCCTCCGGCTATATGGAGGGGCTGCTTTTGAAAGAGTAATGCATGAATTTCGCTGTGCTGCTTATTCAATTGATTGTCCTCAAGTATCAAGAGAAAAGGTAGACTTATTGTTACAGCATTCTAGATCTAGACTGCTGGATGTAGTTATAGGTTCTGATGTCTGTAGATAATGAATATCTGCTAACAGGTGGCAAATATTTTGCTAGCCCATGCTGGCCGTGGCGGGGGTAGAGGAGTGCGAGAGGCAGCTGCTGAGATTGCACGTACTGCTGCTAGATCATGGCTCGCACCTCTTCTTGACACTGCCTGTGATCGGCTTGCATTTGTTCTAGCAAATCTTTTTGATCTTGCGAATGAACGAAACCGTGGCCAAAACTCAGATTGTAAGAGACTAACCTTTGAAGTTTGTTTGATTTTCTTTTGTGTGAATATTTATGTTACCCCCCTCAATTTCCTGGAACTTGATCAGTTTGAGGTTGTGAAGAAACTTCTCAGGTACTTCTTAAGCTTTCTTTGTGAATAATTTGAAAGCATTCATATTCTAGCTCTTCCGATCATTAAAGCAGTTAAACAGCTCATATATCGGGGCTAGGCCTGCGCGTTTTCGGCAAATTTGCTGTTTCTGGTCTAAAATGAAGGACAAGTGTACATACACTCATGTTGTGCTATTGAGTATTTGGCTCAGATGCTTAAGATGAAGAGCCTGCATAGATTTTCCTTCACATTCTTTAGTGGTTGTCAAAGGAAGAAGGGAGAGGAGACGGTGGCTCTCAAAATTCTCCGGAAACCATTCAGTTAGACTGTCGCCTAGATTCTTGCTTACTGCATTATCATGAGATCTCAATATCTGCCAGCTAGGAGCAGTAATCATATGCCTATCACATGTCCCTATGTTTATGCACAGCGCCTCCTGTTCAAACTGCTTTCTAGTTTCGTATCAAGCAATTGGATTCTTGATCTGTTATAGTCAGGATTATACGATGCAAATGATTAGGAACCTAACTGAGAACATTCTGTTTTGAGTAGATGGAAAGATAACTGGAGACATGGATGGCTATATTGGTTTCCATGCTGCATTGAGGCACTCATACAATCAGTTTATTAAGGATCTTGCTAAACAGTGTAAACAACTAGTTAGACACCACCTTGATTCAGTGACAAGTCCTTATTCTCTTGCCTGCTATGAAACTGATTTCCAAGGAAGCTGTGGTTCTCTAACTTCTACCAACAGATTCAACCAACTTTCTCCTGCATTGTTTTGCCCTGATTTGTCGGATGGTGCACGTACATCACGGGACGAAACAGTGACAGATCAAGAGAACATACCCCCAGAGAATAACACACGAGAGACAACACCAGGCAAAGGCCCAGAGGGCAGAGAAGCCCTCCAAGAAAGTCAGATGACTGTGCCTGAGACCCCTTCCCCTGATCAGCCATGTGAGTTAGTGTATGGCCTAGTGAAAAAAGAGGCGGGAAATTGCATTGAAGTTGGAGCAAGGAAACGGCATCCTAGGATTCTAGGAAATAATCGAAACTCAGATAATTTGAGAGTTCATAAGGGAGTTGGTCTTTTCTTGGGCAATGGGGACAATGGTTTAAGATCAGGGTTTGCATATGCTGACATATGTTCATCAGCTGCTCAGCATTTTGCGAGGATACGTGAGGTTCTTGTTGAGCGAAGTGTGACAACAACTATGAATTCTGGTTTTCTGACACCTTGGTAAGTGTCTTCTTTGTTTCTCTTCTTAAATTTCATTTGGCTTGCTAAATTGACATCCTTATTGAAAAACATGCATCCTATCTGATAAGCCATTAAGCAGGCTTTAACATAAACTATTTTATTGGGTTTACCGGGATATGAGTCTACATTTTTCTTTAATTTTTATGCTCCAATCTTTTATGTTTTGTTTAAAGTAAACGGTGAAATATCCATGTCAGAGTACCGCTTGTGTCCATGTGGTTAATAAAGCTGAAACAGAGTCTGTAGCATAGCATGTCGAGTTTCATGCAGACACTTACTGGCACTCATCTGCTGAGTACTCTTTTGTTATTTGTGCAGTCGAGAAAGGCTCATGCTATCACTTGGGATGGATTTATTCGCTGTCAATGATGAAAAGTTCATGGACATGTTTGTCGCTCCTGGGGCAATTGACACCCTTCACAATGAAAAGCTATCTCTACAAAAGCGGCAAAAGATGCTCCAGTCTTGCTTGAATGAGTTCAAGACCGTTGCCAGGACACTATGATTAGGCATCATATATTCTTCAATAGCCATTGTATGCGGTTGCTCACTGCGTGTAAAACGTAAAATGCCCTCAAGTCTTCCTTCAACAGCAGCTTAGCTTTACAAAGTTAGTTAGTTGAAGCTAACTGAAGAATTTTAAAGCAAGTCAAGCTGATCAAGCTGCATCTGCGGAAATTTAAATGCCAGTCATAGGGGTCGACGAGCTTTGTTAAGAGTAACAGCCGTAGCCATTTCGTACGCCCATGGTACCTGGCTGCTTGCCACTGTTAACCTATGTAAACTGCCATCTGTAAAATTCAGTTTGAGAGCTCTGCAACTCTAGGAGGTTGCTCACTCGCTGCAGATCTGTTCCATGGAATACTGCATCTCACGATGCATAATCTTGACTTAAAATTGCAAATCTCATCTTTAGGGACAAGACGTGGGCTGGGTTGCTGAAGTTGATGTTTAGTTCTCTCTGACTTGATGTTCTGATTTGTTGAGGGATTCTTTTGATTACAGCTATTATGGTTCAAGGACAATCTTCAGTTTATGTAGGCGCGCCTTTTTTTTGGTTTTGGGGGGGGGGGGGGGGGGGGGGGGGGGGGGGGGGAGGAATAACCGAATAAGGTGCTCCACACTGGTCCTTATGACAAGGCTCGCGCCTGTGTGGGCTATTTTTGGGGGGGTTTGGGGGGGGGTATTTGGGTTGGGGGGGGGGTTGGGGGGGGGGTGGGTGGGGGGGTGGGGGATTTTGGGGGGGAGGGGGGGGAGTTGGGGGGGATTTGGGGGGGGGGGGGGGGGGGGGGGGGGGGGGGGGGGGGGGGGGGGGGGGGGGGGGAACAGAAATAGCAGGGCTATTGCCCACACAATTCATGGCCAAAGCGCCAGACCAGATCCCCCAAGATGAACATTGAGCCTCCTTGGATTCATACCCAGGCTTTGTGAAATGGTATTTTATATGATTAAGGGCCTGTTCTTTTCGTGGGTAAAAGAGTGAAGTAGGTTGAAGTAGGTTGAGGTGGATTGAGGTAGGTTGAAGTTGGTATTTTTTTTTTAGGTGGGTTGAAATAGGTTGAAGTAGGTTGATGTTGGTTGAAGTTGGTTGAAGTTGGTATATTTTTTATATGGTGGGTTGAAGTGGGTTAAAATAATAAGAATGTAACTAATGTGTGATAATTTATAAAGTAATCGAAATTTTGTGAAATTTTTGTTTATTCTTTATTATTTTTTATTTTTATTTTTATTTTTATTTTTTATTTTTTATTTTTTATTTTTTATTTTTTATTTGTTATTTTTTTATTTTTTACTTTTTACTTTTTATTTTTCATTTTTAATATTTAATATTTAATATCTAATTTTTAATTTTTAATTTTTAATTTTGTAATTTTTTATTTTTCATTTTTCATTTTTCTATTTTTCTATTTTTTAATTTTTAATTTTAATTTTTAATTTAAATTTTAATTTAAATTTTTTTATTTTAATTTTTTATGTTTTATTTTTATTTTTATTTTTATTTTTATTTTTTTATTTTTCATTTTTCATTTTTTATTTTTCATTTTTTATTTTTTATTTTTTATTTTTTTTCATTTTTTATTTTTTTATTTTTTATTTTTTTATTTTTTGTTTTTTATTTGTAGTTTTTATTTTTATTTTTTAATTTTTATTTCTTATTTTTTATTTTTTATTTCTTATTTTTTATTTTTTATTTTTTAAATTTCTTGGCTCTTATTTTTTATTTTTTATTTTTTGTTTGTTAATTTTTTATTTTCTAATTTATTATTTTTAAAATTTTAAATTTTAAATTTTTTATTCAAAAAATAAAAATAAAAATTAAAATAGAAAAAAAAGAAAAAAGAAAAAGAAAAATAAAAAATAAAAATAAAAAATAAAAAATAAAAAATAAAAATAAAAAATTTAAAAATAAAAAATAAAAAATAAAAAATAAAAAATAAAAAAGAATGAACAAAAATTTCACAAAATTTCGATAACTTTATAAATTATCACACATTAGTTTCATTCTCATTATTTTAACCCATTTCAATCCACCACATACAAAATATACCAATTTCAACGTACTTCAACCTACATCAACCCACTTCAATCTAATTCAATCTATTTCAACCCACCTCAAAAAAAAATACCAACTTCAGCCTACCTCAACCTACTTCAACCTACTTCACCTTTTTCCCCACCCAATGTACTCACGAAAATAACAGGCCCTAAATCCCATATGATACTTTACAAATTATTCAAATTATTAAGGGGGTGGGTTGAAGTTGGTTGAAGTGGGTTGAAGTAGGTTGAGGTAGGTTGAAGTGGGTTGAAGTTGGTATTTTTTTTCAAGTGGGTTGAAATAGGTTGAAATAGGTTGAAGTAGGTTGAAGTGGGTTGAAGTTGGTAAATGTGGATTGACCCACGAAAAGAACAGGCCCTAAGTCTCCTTATTCTTTGATGCAACATGTCAGTCATCAAGTCCTTTAAATTCCTTCATTCTCCCTAATGAATTACAGCTTTGTTCTTTTTTGCGATAAGATGCGATAATAAATTATTGTAACTTCTTACATCTTCTTACAACTCTTCACAATCTCTTGTAAATTCTTACTGTCCCTTGTAGCTTCTTACAACTTAATTGATTTTTTATTCCTTCCGAACAAATTATGACAATGTACAGCTTTTATGTTTTTTGAGGCTTGTTTATGACTGATTATACTAAGCAACATGAGTACGATGCTATCATCCCTTTCTATATCTTTTTATTTTTTAAAATATTTGCGTAGATTTTAATACTTTTTTCCCCTATTAGCCAAAATTTGGCTTTCAATCAAATTTTTTCCACTGAAAATTGCTTACTAAATAATGATATATTGTTCACCAAAAACTAACTTATTGTTCATTGCAGAGTATTCACTTGAAGGTATCCTAATGATGAATGAGAATGATAAGCAATATATCTTACTCTAAAACAGTGTAAAAATGAATATGTATGTATATGTTAGGTCATAATCCATGCATATTTTTAATAACTATTATCTTATATTATATACATATATTATTTTGTCTAGTTTACTTTGTTTTATCTATTTGTTAGGTTAAAGATTGATAAAGTGAAGAGGAGAAGAAAAGACGTTCAAATTGCGGCTTTTATTTATTGAAGGACTTTCCAAGTGGATTTGTCAAGTCTGTCCTGAAATAATGATTTATGATAAACATTTATTTTCATAATGAGTTATTTAAAGGCTAGGATTACAAGAGTTCCACTCCTAATTTGGAGAGGATTTGGAAGACTTCGAAAAGAAGAAACTATGCAAAATCCTAGTTGGATTATTCCTACTACAAATTCACCATATCCTAAACCTCCTTCATGTCCACCACATCACCTACACCATCTCCTAATCTCCATTATCCTCATCATGCCTACAACTGCCCGTCAAACCTCCAACTTCACACCACATGCATATCATCTCCTCATCATTACCTTTATAATATTGGTCAAAGTACGTTTATTTTTTTTAGATTGTTATTGAACATGAATTGTTTAGAATTTTTATGTGTTTCGATTTTTAATTTGTGTGAGTAGTTCTTTTTATACTTAGCATAATCTATTTAAAATTGTGCTAAATTAATTATTTTGAAATAAGTTTTGTGCTTTGTTATCCAATTGATTTTTGTTCCATGATTCTATAATAGTTTGTGTTTAATTCATGATATTTATATTAAATTAATTAGAATGCATACTAATTAGTTTAATATGAAGTCATATGATAGTTTGAGAGACTTTAGTACGTATAAGCCTTAGTATTTTAGGTACAAGTATCACTCTAATTGATCATGGTTGACTCAAACCCATCTATTTTAATCAAGAAATCACTATAGATCTTTGTTAAATCAATTTACTGGTAAATTCATTACAAGATGTTAGATGATATTTTTCTAATGCTTAATACTCTAGTTTGATTACATTTTGTACTAGCACTAGGATTATCAAAGTTAGTAGGGTTCATATTAGGGCTAAACCTAAGTATACTATAGCTTAAGGAAGAAGGGGGAAAATTCGATGGTGGATGTCTTCTACCGTCTTACTCATTGATAACCCAATTTGTGTGTTGATAATAAATATTAATTTGTATGATGGATATAGATTATGCTAAGTGTTTTCTTAAGTTTCGTATCTTTGATAAGTAGTTGTTGCTTTTTAATTAGTTGATTTATTTAGGGTTTTTTTTTTAAATTTTAATTCTTAAATTTATAGACTTTAATATTCAATTTCATTTACCCATCCAAAAAGAGTAATCTTTTAGGTGTGTATTAGTAATTTTTAGATTAATTATATTTTGATTTTTAGTGTGGCTTAATTTTCAAATTAATTTTCTGTTTTGTTTTGGCTATTCTTTACCGATTTGTTAGAAATTAGGTTAAAAATAGTTTATTTTGTATTTTTCCATGTTTTATGCCCCTTTAGGGTTTATATAGAGTCATAATATCCTATTAGTAAATTTCAAAATTTTAAGAAATTATTTGATAATTTTTCAGAATTATTTTGTGAATTTGATATGTGCAGGTTTTTACTTTAATAAATCTAAAGAGTTATATTTTTATCTTTAATTTTACAATTTTAGGGTTTGACTATTATATAAAATTAGGTTTTACAATCTAGTAAATTTTATTATTTATTTTCATAGTTATTGTAGTGGAGTTTATTAGTTATTTAATTTCAGATTTTATTTTCTATTTGTATTTTCTATTTTATTTTTATAAAAATAATTAGATATATTTATGGGAGTGTTAATTTAAATAGTTAATTTTTATTAGTTTAGGTTATTTTCTATGATTTTGTGATATTAATTTTGTGTTCTTTATTTTGTGTTCTAATTTTAAAATAGTTTTTTAGTGATTATTCTTTTTTTAAAATTTTCAGAATAACTAAGTTGAGTATTTAATATTTTATTTCTATAATTTATCTTATAATACTTAGGAGTATTAGTAAATAATTTTTCATATTTTTATTTGCTTAATTTAATTTATTTTAATAATTAAAAGAAAAGGTAAAAATTATTAGAGTAATGAATTTAACTAGATTTCAACTGGCTTTTTATTTTGTCTTTACTCATGGGATCGAGCCCGACTTTCCTGTGCTATATTGTTATTATAAGCCTTAGTAGTGGTTTAATTTGTAGATGTATGGCAAGCTTTACAAATTTTGACGCTGTTGTCGGGAAAAGAAAATAAAATTGTTAGTTTTTAAATATTTAATTTTACCACTTTTAGTATTTTGTTTTAAATCTAGGATTTTATTTTTGCAGGTTGTTTTAGTTTATTAGATTAAGAAGTGGTCTCATGATTGAAGAGAAAAGGAGCACACATTTGAGGAGTTTGAAAGCAAAATAAGTGATTATGAATCTGTAAACTATAAATCAATAAGTTCTGAAGATATCAAAGTTGAGATGGCTTTTATGTGAACTTGCTGCATCTAATTTGGAGACAGAACCTTTGTCTATTACTTATCCGACATTAGACCGAACACTTAAACTGACTGCCTAAGTTTCATGGTCTATCTGGTGAGGATCCTTATCGCCATATTAGTAAATTCATTATTAGATGTTGAACCATGTGATCTGAGGGAGTTACCTAAGATCAAATTTAGTTGATAGCCTTTCCTTTTTAACTCTAGGATAAAGCCAAAGATTGGCTATATTACTTGCCCTCTACTAAATTCACTATAGGGGCTCAAGTTCATAAAGCATTTTTAGAAAATTTTTTTCCTGCATTTGGGATTGGAATAATTAGAAAAGAAATATGTGGTATTAAACAGATGACTGGGGAAGCTTCTTATGAATATTGAGAACGTTTTAATAAATTATGTACTAGTTGTCCCCAATATCAAATTTCTGAATAATTATTGATTCAATATTTATATGATGGTTTATTACCTGCAGACAAAAATATGGTAGATGCTGCTAGGAGGGGGTTAATGAGACTCCGACGCAGGCTAGAGAATTGTTTAATATTATAACCCAAAACACTAAACAATTTGGAACTAGGGGATTCCAATTTAGAAAGGTCATTGAGCTTAGTTTATGTAACGCCCCCAAATGTACATAAATCACTGATTGCGTTCCTTTCATTAGTTTCCCCAATTAGAAATAATAACCCAAATGATCAGGCATTACCGCCATCCAACAAGGACAAGGCTTTGCTTGTACATGATAAACTTAGCCATAATAATCAATATTTACCATCAAAGGGCATTCACATCATTACAACCCAACAGACCATTTAGTTAAATATAGAAACTGTTCTAACTTTAAAGCCATTCAAACATCTCAATGATTACACCAAAATATAGAATTCTGATAAAATATACAGTTTCAACACCAAAATATATCACAATACGGTGTTATAAGCATCTCAAAAATAATACACCACCATTCCATATAGACTTCCTAGCTCACTTATCATCTTCAGCCGTCCTGCATGCCTAAGGGTGATTAACTAAATACTTTCCAAAACAAAACATGAAAACATTTCAAACTGTGAGCCGAAACTCAATACATGCATTCCTGTATTGTTAAATATTCATGGAGGTTGGGCCTGTATTGCAATTCATTTTTAATTAAAAATAGGGAATGAGATAAATATGAAACTACATTATCAATTATTATCTGACAGTGAACCCCTAGTAACTGTTACGATCTGAAGATGGGTGTGCACCTGCCAAGCTGATCAGGAAATCTGACCTGAAGCTGCACGGGTAATTGAAAGGCAATGCCCTATAATTGATAACTGATGGAGTCACTAATTATGTGGTAAATCACTAATTAAACTGATTCATTGATGTACTTACCAAAACATTATAATTTTGATAAATATGTGCTGATTTCTAAAGTTACAGGCAATGAACGTACCTGGTACTTTTAATAAAATTCGTTGAAATGAGATTTTGCACAAAAGGGAAGAAAACTATAGATTAGGCCCTGATTTTGTACAAAATTATTGTTGTAGGAACATACGGTCAGCAAAAATATTTATTTCATGGCTAATAATTTAGTAAAAGAAAAGTAAGAGCATAACAGGGGTTTCGAAAGAATGACCCATACCTTAGTCATCCGACCTCTGATTGGGATTCAAAACCCCAATACAGAAAGCTCAATAAATCTTAAACATCTTTCATTTAGAACACCAAGCTTGATTCCCACCATAGAATTCCCAAAATAAGGCTAGAACACAAGTATGTCAGTTTTAGTCCATTCTGCATAGTTTTGGTAAAACGACCATAACATTTTCAACAGACCTCAGATTAAGACTATTCAAAAGGAATTTGAAAGCTAACACACTAAACTATCTATTCACAAAAAATGATAATTTTCCAGTGGGCTGATCGCTACCAGTTTAATGCCGAATTTTGTCCTGTTTTCCTTAAATTTCTAGCCCTGACTGTTTTAACTTTTCCCTCTCTTTTCACACAAATCCTCATCTTAAACCATTCCTTAAAAGCATGTAAATAAGCTGTGGTCGATCCCAACATCATATAAAATCACCACACTCAATTTCGCTTTATAATCATATCCAATAAAGATCATTTTTCAATCAAATATACACATAAACCAGGCTTAATGCTAGTTTAATCCAAACCATACATTACTTACCAAAACCCTAGTTTATGACCAACTTGGACTCACTCCAAGTCATTTTAAATTACCAAAAACATCAATATAAACACCAATACATTAGAATATGACCAAAATCAAAGATAAAACAATCAAAATTCAACACTTTAACATTAAGCTTGCATGACTAAGGATTAACCCTAACTCTAGCATGATCCAACCTCAACTCTACCATGATCAACACTAAAATAACTCTGATTTCTTATCAAAACGTCATGATCAAAGATCACAAACATCAAAACAAGAATCAAAACTAAAGTAAAAAGCAAAACCAATCAGATCAAGTTTAAGATTACTTACTTTGCTTGAAGATAAGTAGAGATGGAGGTGATGCTTAGGGGTTTTGATGATGGAGAATGGTGGCTAGTGGAACTAGGATGTCGAGGGGGGTTGGAGGTCACCAGGGCTAGCCAGAAAACTAGCCCGAAAACACCCAAACACTAGCTGGGCTAGTTGGCTGTGTAGGAGAGAGAAAGGAGAGAGAAAATGGGTTTTTGGGTCGAGTTGTGTTTTTTGGACTAATCCAACTCTTGACTGAGTTTTTAACTAGAAAAGTAACTTTGGGTTAACCATGGTTAAGCTTAATCATGGTAATTATGTAGGTTAATAAGCAAACTTGTTGGGCTTCAAATCGGCCGAAATAAGTTGGGTTCGGGAATAAAACGCTTCGTAACGATTAACGTTTTTGCGAAACTCAAAATTAAATTTTTGTAATATTACGGAAAACAAAATAAATTACTTGGATTAAGCTTGTTAGGGCCTACTATCAATTCTTCCAAAGTTTTTTTTAATCAATTAAATAAACAAAGAAAATTCAAATTGCCAAGTGAGCGCCCAAATAAATTTTTTCCCACCGGGGTGAATAAATGCGATGAATAAATATGAGGAAAAAAAATATGAACATGAGGTAATTAAATAAATAAACATAATTTTGGGTTGGGCTATCACAGCCTTCCCCCCTAAAGAGTTTCGCCCTCGAAACTTATGAACTTTGCCATCTAATGCAAGATTACCTCAAATAATTGTGGGTATTTGGCTTTCATTTCCTCTTCAGTCTCCCAAGTAGCTTCTTGGAAGGTTTGATTTGACCATAGCACTTTGACTAGAGATATCTGCTTGTTGCGTAACTGCTTAATCCTGCAATCTAGTATTTGGATTGGTTGCTCTTTATATACTAAATCCGCAGTGATTTCAATTGGTTCAAATACAATGGTGTGGTTTGCATATGGGGTATACTTTCTAAGCTGAGAGATGTGAAACACATTATGCATATGTTCTAGCTCTACCGGCAGATCCAGTCGATATGCTATAGGATTTAACTTTTCAATGATTTCATAAGGTCCAATATATCTTGGACTCAATTTGCCTCGTATCTCGAACCTCTTGATACCTTTAATTAGCGATACTTTCAGAAAAACCTTATCGCCTACTTGAAACTCCAAAGGCCTCCTTCTCTTGTCCGCATAACTCATTTGTCGACTCTGGGCAACCCTAATGTGCTCCCGAATTCTTCTTATTGTTTCCACGGTTTCCTGGATCATTTCAGGGCCTATAATCAATGCCTCTTCCAAATCACTCCAACACAGTAGGGTTCTGCACTTTCTCCCATATAGAGCCTCAGACAGGGCTATTCTGATGGCCGACTGGTAACTATTGCTATAAGAAAACTCTACCAAAGGTAAATCATCTTCCCACTTTCCTTGGAAATCCAATACACAAGCTCTTAACATGTCCTCTAGAATTTGATTCACTCTTTCAGATTGCCATCTATCTCAGGGTGATAAGAGCTGTTAAAGTTCAATTTGGTCCCAAAGGCCTTTTAAAGTGTTTGTCAAAAATGAGCTTGAAATCTTTGATCCCTATCTGATACTATATCTAAGGGGATTTTGTGTAGTCGGACTATCTCTTTAACATACAATTGGGCTAGTTTTTTTAACTCTCCACGTACCTTTGATTGGCAGAAAATGGGCCGACTTGGTAAGTCGATCGACTAGGTAAGTCGATCGACTATAACTCAGATAGCATTCTTCTTCGAGGCAGAAAGGGGTAAACCCATAACAAAGTCCATTAAGATCGAATCCCACTTCCAAGTGGGAATTTCTAGCGGTCGCAATTCACCTACGGGACGCTAATACTCTGCTTTAATTTTCTGGTAGGTCAGACACTTGTCTACGTATTCTGCAACCTCTTTTTCATATTATTCCACCAGAAGTATTGCCTTAAATCTCTGTACAACTTGGTGCCTCTTGGATGTACCGAGTAGCGAGTACTGTGAGCCTCCTTTAGGATCTATTTCCTTAATTCCTCATTTTGGGGTATTCTGAAATCGCAGGGTCCCATCCTTATGTACTGCAAACCCGGGAGATTTTCCTTTCTCTAAATTTTGCTCTATTCTTTGGAGTTCAGGATCACTTCCTTGGTTCACTCGAATTTCCTCCACTATGGAAGGCTGTAAGGTAAGTGTAGATAATTGAACATGTACTTGCCCATGGGACACTAGTTGCATTCCCAAGTCCTCAAGCTCTTTCAGGAGACTCAACTGAGTAATCACCATAGTATTTGAGCTATGTTGTGCTTTCCTACTCAGGGCATCTGCTATAACATTTGCTTTTCCTAAATGATATTCAATCTGTAAATCAAAATCCTTAAGCAACTCAAGCTAACGTTGTTACCTCAAGTTGAGTTCCTTCTAGGTGAAGATATACTTTAAACTTTGATGGTCAGTATAAATCTTGCATGGTACTCCATATAAGTAGTGTCTCCAAGTTTTCAGTGCAAAGACCACGGTTGCTAACTCTAAATCATGAGTAGGATAGTTTTTCTCATAAGGCTTGAGTTGTCAAGAGGCATAAGCTACTACCTTATCTTCCTACATCAGAACACACCCTAAGCCGTTCTTTGAAGCATCACTATAAATGGTACACTCCTTACCTTCCATTGGTAGCATTAGGATTGGGGCAGTAGTTAGTCGCTGTCTTAGCTTTTGAAAAGTTTTTTCACATTTCTCTGTCCACTCAAATTTATTCACTTTCTTCAGCAGATTGGTCAGAGGTGAAGCTATTTTCGAAAAGAACCTTCAATAATAGCCTGCTAAACCCAGAAAGCTTCTAATCTCAGTGATGTTAGTAGGCCTTAACCATTCCGTGATTGCCTTTGCCTTCTGAGGATCAACTTTGACTCCTTCTTTTGTAACCACATGACCTAGAAACATCACTTCTTCCAACCAAAATTCACACTTCTTTAATTTACCATAAAGTTGATGCTCTCTCAGGGTTTGTAACACCATCCTAAAATGATCAGCATGTTCATGTTTGCCCTTATAATAGATAAGAATGTTAATTATGAATACCACCACAAATTTGTCTAGGTAGGATTTGAAGACTCTGTTCATAAGATCCATGAAGGCTGCGGGAGTATTGGTGAGGCCAAATCGCATCACTGTAAACTCATAGTGATCATATCTAGTCCTAAACGCAGTCTTGGGAATGTCTTTAGGTTTAATCCTAAGTTGGTGGTACTTAACCTCAAATCAATCTTAGAGAAGACTTCTACACCTTGCAATTGATCAAATAAGTCATTGATTGCGGCAAAGGATATTTTTTTTTTATGGTGATCTTGCTCAACTCCCTGTAGTCAATACACAGCCTTAAAGTTCTATCCTTTTTCTTTACGAACAACACTGGGGCACCCCATAGTGACACACTTGGCCTAATAAAGCCCTTCTGCAATAGCTCATTTAATTGAAACTTCAGTTCCTTAAGCTCAGTTAGGGCCATACGATATGGGGCTTTGGAAATAGGTTGGGCATCAGGAATTAATTTAATTCCAAAATCAATTTCTATTTGCGGGGGTAATCCTAGTAACTCTTCAGGGAAAACATTGTCAAATTCATAGACTACATGAATATTTTCAGCTTCCCTTTCTTTTGTTTCGGTGTTAATAGCATAACACCAATACACCCTTGGCATAATAGCTTATTTATTTTCATAGCAGAAATCAAGGGATAGGATTTTTCCTCTCTCTACCCATAGAAGAATATTTCTCTCCTTTTTTCATCCTTCAAAATAACCTTAAGATCCTCACAGTCAATCTTAGGTCCATAGGTGTGCAACCAATTCATTTCCAGAATGATGTCAAAATCAGACAAATCAAATTGAATCAAATCCACAGGGAAGGTGGTTTCACAAATGGTAATGAGAACAAGTTTACAGGAGATAGGGCATTCAATCACACAATCATTGGATAACTTGATCCTATAATTGGTTTCCGTCCTTCTATCTTTCAGGTTCAATTGCATGGCAGATAGGGTGGATATAAATGAATGAGTAGCACTTGAATCTGATAATATACAAAATGGTTTTGAATTTAAAAAGAGAGTTCCAATGACTACCGCACCAGAGATGGCAGCTTCCTTCTTGCTTATTATATACGCCCGTCTTACTGCTGCAGGCCTTGGTGGTGGGACCCCTTGGTGAGGTGGGGCCAAGGGTTTTGCTACCCCTTTATCTACAGCCTTCAACCTTCGGGGGCATGCAGCAATAAGGTGTTCAGGGCTTTCACACCATATACACTTATTAGTTCCTACTTGGCATGCAGGAGTGGTGTAATTTATTCTTCCGCATTTCGCACAGGGCGCTGTCGAGCCTGTAGGATGGCTCTTAGGAGGAGCAGGAGAAGGTTTCTTCTGGTTCATGATCTCACTCGAAGTTCCTCGCTCAAATCCCTTTCTCTTTTGGTTGATTGGATTCAGGGCTCTTAACTTCGCCTTTACTTGTTCCACTTTAGCCGCTCGCTCATATAGTTCTTGGTAAGTCAAAATTGGTTGCCCAGTTAACTAATTCTGAATGTAGAAGGCCAAATCCTCTTCAAACCTTCTTATCTTCAACCTTTCAGATAATACAAACTTAGGAACAAACCTGGATAATTCTATGAACTTACTAGCATACTGTATCACAGTCATGGTGCCACTCATCTTCAGCTCCATAAACTCTTTCTCCTTTTGCCTTTGGACCATAATTAGATAAAATTTTGCCCTTAACTCACTCAGGAATTTACTCCAGGTGAATTCAAGCTCTATGAGCTTATCCTTAATAGTGTTCCACCAAATATCAGTTTTACCAGTCAAATAATACGTCCCAATATTTACTTTCTTTTCTTCTGGCACTTCTACCACTGTAAAGATTTTCTCCATTCCTCTTACCCATTCCTCTAATACTACTAGATCATAAGTTCCATCATACACTTTAGGGTTGCATCATGCTACTCTATCTGCTAATTTATCCTCTTTGGGAGGGTTTTTAGTAGGTACTTGGGGAATCCGCTTCATCAGTTCAGCTACTAAGGCCAACCAATAGTTCGCGTCCCCAATGTTGTTAGCTAACTCAGAAGGAATTGGTGGCATTTGGCCAAAATTTGGTGGCACATGATGAAAGGCTTGATTACCCGATCCTTGGCCATGATCCGAGATTTTCTCTATATGAACCTCTGCATTGTTGTGCACTGATTCAGACATTCTGATGATATATTAAACGAAATAATTCAATCACTGGAATACCCAAACATATAAGATAAGCATGCCCAACAAATACATTTAATATAACTCAAAGATTATTGAAAACAAACCCAAAACTTCATTATATCAAACTGTTTATTTAAATACATAACTGCCTGTTTATATACATGATCAGCAAAACATATCACATTTAACTGACTAAGAAAAGTCAGTTTTGACTCATACCTCAACCCCAAACATTAACTAACCCCAAGACACTAGATCGGTTGTATGGCCAAAAAGAGATACGAAGCATGTCATCACAGTTGGAGAGGATTTGACTAACTATATACAATGTCATATGCTACACAAAATACAACTATCCAATCTGACCATACCATATATACATACAGGGGTCAAAATAAAAACTACTAACACCAACCCCTAGAACCGCCTAACGACCTCTAGACGGATCGTAATCTGGGTCGGACTCATCATCAGGCTCTTCACCTGAATCGAAGCTGCTAGTTGATGCCTCTGACTCGGCATCACCAACCTCCTGGTCAACCTGTTGCTTCACTATTATCTCGTCAATCTCCTAATCCCACTGTTGCTCTACCACTGCCTCATCAATGTCCTAATCCTCCTCGGGATCATCTTCCTCCTCCGAATGGTCCTTGTCCTTAGAACTAACCACCACTGTCTCTGGTGTATCAGGGAGGTCTATCACCACATGAGCCTCCCCAGGACCGTCAGACATCAGTGGGGTACCTCGTGTGGGTGGGAAAGGTGGTCCCTATACTGGTGCTAGGGCTACAGGGGGGATGTGCCTGATGTAACGGAAAGACATGCTGGAGAGTCTCCACAGTAACCCCCCTCTGCTCAAACTTCTCCCTCAACAACAACTCTGTATTGATAGTCGTCGAAGCCCCCAGGCCTGAAACTAGGCCCGTCCCAACTGAGGTTCCCTGTTATCATAAGATGATGATAACGAAGCCTGAACTCCACCTACGGATCAACTATGGGTAAGGACCAGAGCAGTCTATGTGCACGAACCGTAATATTGTGAAACTCAGAGAAAAGGTCA
>JAKOGI010001826.1:97500-100000 GCA_029747015.1 Carnegiea gigantea | reverse complement strand
TTAGAAGTTGTATTTGTCCACGCCATAAGTGAACCTTCATATGAACCTAATTACCAAGAAATAAATAATTAGAATAAATTAAAAACATCATTAAAAAAGAACTTTCCTTTATCTAAAAAATGACATGAACCTTTTTGTACCTTAAATTATGAGGAGAGCTTCGAAGGATAATTATGGCTATCATGGTAAGCTTGTTGCCCACAAGCTTTACAAAGTCTCAACCTTTTGCTTTGTTGCCCTATTGCTTTCTCTTTTCTACCTTTAATTCGCTTGCCACTTCCTTTAGGATTCTGTGGTTTAGGTGGAAGAATCTCAATTTCATCGGGAGTACCTGATCTAATGAACGACTTCAACTCACTCATTTTGCTCTCACTTGTACTACCATTCAAGACCTTCATTTCTTTCAAAATATTTTGAACTCCTTTGCCAAGAAGAGTTAGCTTGTCTGGGTCTCTTCCCGCTACTTGCATACAATCTAAAAAATGTAACCAATTCCTTGAAATCAACTTGTCTTCATGCTCCATTTGAGAGCACCCCTCTAAAATAATGTAATTCATGTCAAAAATTGGCTTACTTCTACCATTTTAGTCCATCGGTTCATGACATAATATGATAGCAATTCACGCAAAGCCTTTCCTTTTAAAACACATAATAGTTGACAACAAGGAATACCTTCACATTCAAACATCTTGCAAGAGCAATGGGCCCCATGAGTAGAGGGGTTTTATATAACTTGCCTTTTCGTAGTCCTATTTTGACTATTATCCGCTATAGTAATTACAAATCTCTCATCTATTGCTTGCCTTTCCTCAACTTTACAGTCTATACAAGCATTCCAAAACTCATCTTGAAACTTATAAAAATTAGCATAAGTATAAATTTCACCTACATGCCTCTCTAGATCTTTCTTAGCCTTCAATAGAGGCATTGAAGAAGAAGTTTCATTGTCCGCCTGCAATTGACCATACCTTTGTAACTCAAGTGCACTTTCATATCGCATCCAAAACTCAATCAAGCTCAAATGTGGATTTGTGAAATGGCTAAAGAAATGATTCTTACTTTTGGACCTTGATGTGGTCCTCAACACTACTCCCAAAAACAAATCCCTAAAATAAGCAGGAATCCACATATCTCGAATGTCATATAAATGAGATAATTATGCATTACTTTGCAACCCAAAATCATGGATAACATGGTCTCATTCTTGTTCAAACTCTATTGGAGTCTCTAAGTTGTACACACATGATTTGAATCGAATTAGAAAATTATTATCACTATTCAAAGAGCTTCCCACCTTCTCAGAAAGTTTTCTCATGATATGCCAAATGCAAAATCGATGAGTAGTGGACTGAAACTTTGCATGTATCGCTACCTTCATTGTAGGATCTTAGTCAGTAATGAGACATACTAAAAACTTGTCAAATAACCACATAAATGATTTGGCTTTTTCATCCACCAGGAATACAACCCCAAATGTAACACACAATCTATGGTTGTCCAACCCAGTGAATGGGACAAATACCATTTTATATCAATTAGTATCATATGTTGTATTAAAAGAGACCACATCACCATATAATGAATAATTCAATCTTACAATACCATCTGCCCAAAATGCATGTTTAAGTGTCCCATCAACATCTAATTCACATGCAAAATAAAATGATGGGTGAACCTTCTGCTTTCTCTTAAAATTCTCCACAAACATTTGGGCATTAGAATCTTTAATAAAGGCTTTCAAGTCTCTCTGAAAAATTTTCAAATCTTACTTACTACTCCCAACATTTTCAAAGCGACCAACTTTCTCTTTTATGATGCGATGAGATTTAGAAGGACCAATATTAGCACAAGCAAGCGACTTAAATAAAGTCCTATGCACACTATTTACAACCCGATTAGAATTTAACATATGATGCTTTCTAGAGTGGCAAGTATATGTGTATGGCTTTCATGAAATTTGAAGAGTATATATCTCCCATTATTTGTTCTTTTAAAACCAACAATTGCATTACATCCCTCCCTAGTCAACTTCACCTTGCGACTAGTATTCACATTTGTTGAAGTTTGCCTAAATCCTTGCTTACAGCAAATATAGTACTTATATTTATATAAACCTTCTTGAGTCTTCTTAGACCTTGATTTACGAACACTAAAACCAATATGATGAGCATAAGATTTATAGAATTTCTCACATTCATCCAAGTTGGCAAGCTCCAATCCTTCTTTTGGCTTCAACTCCTCTTCACAAAAGGGTATTCACTCCTTGGTAATATGTGTAGGATTTTTGCATTTCTCAGGCACTTGAATCTCCCCCTCTTCCGTTCCCATAATACGATCCACCAAAAAAAAACAAGAGTTAGCTTCGAAAAATCACTAATTTTCAAACTCATATTCTCACCAATTTCCTAAGTGAATAAAACAAGAGCAATTACCAACAAAACAAGAGCAATTAAAAATCTACATTTAAGATATTCTAAACACAAGCTCAAGTACTCATATT